>CAXIPT010000056.1:0-67194 GCA_964030475.1 Tethya wilhelma
TAGTTACATCATGGATGTTCCGAGAGCTATAATATCCATGGTTACATGTACACTATCAGCATGGATATTATAGCTTCTATGCTATCAGTGAAGCATCTCAGGAGTCTGGAGTACTTGTTTTGCTCATCTTTTTATAATGACAACTACATAACAAACCTGAAAGTAGTCTATTCATCTGAAGACTGAAAGGTTACAGAGACTTCAGTACAACCTGAAATCTTCAGGTAAAGCAGGCAGTGAACGTTCAGATTCCAAATAATGCACACTTGTTATCTGGAAAAGGGTCGTTAACTGGATTTCCCAAGTAGCTGATGAATTATTAATGAGTATAGAAATGAATGGCTGCCATACGGAGAAGTCGCTTTTCGTCTAGAAAGACGAATAACCGATGCAATGAAAGGCACCATATGCATGGTGCACAACCCTCGGCGTATATACACTGTGATACACACTGTCTATGCAATACAATATTTATAGCATGCATTATAATGAGGCAATGAGGAAGGATATCGAGGCATGATTGTACGTATACTGTCAGCATTGCAATCTCATGTAAAACACACTTTCTATACTTTACTGCAGCTGTATAACATCGAGGCTGGCAATGCATGCAGACTATACTGTTGCATGGGCGTGGCTACTTAGGCAACGTCGCGATCATAATATTATCAAAAGCTATCTTGCTGCAGAGTTTGCAAAACATAAGCGCTTGGACTAGAAATACTCTGTTACGTCTAAGCATTTATACTAGAGTCAGTGTTGCTATCTCAGACTTCCAGTGTTCTAGCAAGGTGCAGCTAGCACACGATCAGGCAACTCTCGTTAGCTCGCTATATACGTATACGTAGTGCTAGTGGGTGGGGCCACGTAGCCAAAATGGCCGCCCGAGCGATGGCTCGGACTGAAAATCCTGGCATAGCTCAAGAACTATAAGCTTTTAGCTTCTGATACACATATTTTTTTTAGATGAACATCAGTACTCCATGCTTATGTCCTTAATTTTCAGAGCAGACTTGCTGTTCTTCAGATTAAGAGTGAACACACACACACACACACACACACACACACACACACACGGAAAAAACGACTACTATAACCCTTTCGGCGTGTTTCACACGCCGAGGGTTAAAAAGCACGTGAAGACAAAGAAACCAAGTAAATTCGTTCAAGAATCAGCTTCTGAAAGTGAGCAGTCTTTGAGAAAAGTCTTGCCAACATAGAAGAATAAGAAGAAGATGGAGAAAATTGGAGGTTTGGCATATTTTTGTTAAGTACTTTAGTGATGGTTTTAGGCCATGTTTTTAGGCTCATTAGAAAGAGAATGAGCTAATAGGTAGCTTTAGAAGCCTTATAGTGCTAAGCACTCATTTTTTGCCGAGTTATTAGCATGAATATTTGTATTGCGCTAATGGGCCATCCGTGCCATTCCTATGTACCCAGTACTACCGTACTGAGTATGACGTAATAGATACTACAGTGGAACCTCGATTATCCGAATCTCGCTTATCCGAACGCTCGACTATCCGAACGGAGCTCTGAAAGTCAATTTGCTTAATTAGAACACATGCACGCGCACGCGCCAGAAGCACATGTTGCCAAAAGAAAACAATGGCTCAGTGTGTGGCTAGCTCTACCACAAAAAAAAAAAGCGGAAGAGAGTTGTCTTGTCCATTGAAGACAAAGTAAAAATCTTGGAGTTGATTGATAAGTCTGTTTCTTACACTATTATCGCGGATAGGTTTGGAATAGGACGGACTACAATCAGTGACTTAAAGAAGAACAAGCAGAAAATTATCTCTTTCAAGAGAGAAATGGTTGAAATGGGAATGAAAAAGCAAGCTAAAACAACGAAGTTAGGTGATGACAAGCAACTAGATCAAGCTTTGTACCTATGGTTCAAACAAAAGAGAATGGAAGGTGTACCTGTTACTGGTCCATTGCTGTGTGCAAAGGCACTAGAACTCAGCAAAAGTCTCAGGGGTGAAACCAAGTTTTGTGCAAGTGAGGGCTAGAAATGGAGATTTTGCCAGCGCCACGGAATTTGCCAACTGTCTGTACAGGGGGAGAAGCTTTCTGCTGATAAAGAAGAAGCTGATGATTTTTTTTACCTAATTTCAGGTTGTTAGTTAAAATGAAACAGTTTTCCCTAAACCAGATTTTCAACTGTGATGAAACTGACCTTATTTTTCGACTTCTACCAAATGTCACTCTTGGTGGAAGTTTTGAAAAATCAGCCTCTGGAAGGAAAAAATCCAAGGAACGTGTGACATTGAATTTGTGTTCAAATGCTTCAGGTACAATCAAATTACCTTTGCACATGATTGGCAAAGCCAAAAGACCACGGTGCTTTCGAGATATGGACATGAAATTATTACCAGTGAAATATACAAATCAGAAAAATGCGTGGATGACAAGTGACCAATTTATGGAATGGTTTCACAATGATTTTGTACCCTATGTCATCAAAGAATTGAAAGGACTAGGAGAAAAGCCAACTGCTGTTTTGCTGCTTGATAATTGCTCTGCCCATCCCGAACCTGAAGTTTTGGTTAGTTCAGATGGTGCAATCTTTGCGAAGTTCTTGCCACCTAATGTTACATCACTAATTCAGCCGATGGACCAAGGTGTTATTGAATCTGTCAAGAGAAGATACAAATCAAAGTTATTGCGGAGACTTGTCATTGAAGACGAAGCTGGTGTGTCAGTTGTTGAGTTTCTGAAGGGAATCAATCTAAAAGTCGTTACTAATCTAATTCATGAGTCATGGACAGAAATTAGCTCAACTACACTTCGAAAATCATGGCGGAAAATTCTTCCAATGACCCCAAGTTCACCTACAGATATACCTGCACTGAAGACGTTGTACTCAATGGCAGTACCTAATGAGGAAGACTTGACCCCAACCAAGTCAGATAAGAATGCGACCCACCGTGGATCAGCCTTATGGTGTGGCATTAGAATGCGAATTGCTCACTCTGAGACAAGTACTGTAACAGGAGTCTCAGATGATGTCGATGATGTTGGAATTCATGTTTTTGAAACTCTCTTCAGTGAACTAGGTGTTGAGATAGAATCTGACGAAATTATTGACTGGCTTGATAGTGATGTTAATGACAGTGGGGTGCAGATATATACTGATGCAGAGATTTGTGAGTTGGTATCTCACTCACAAACCTGTGACAACACTGAATCCGACTGTGATGAATCTTCTGATGAGGAAGAAATTCCTGTGATATCCAATGGTGATGCAGCTCGCTTTTTTGGATTGTGTTTAACCTGGCTCGAAAGTCAACCTGAAGCTACAGTGTACAACACATCTGTTTTAAGAGAATTGCAATCTCTTGCTGCCAGGAAGAGGATGGACTCCTTGAAACAAACTAAAATTAGTAGTTACTTTCAGTAAATCAGGTACCAAGTTCTCTTGTATTGCATGTCATGTTTTAGTGTTTTTTAAAGTGTGTATAAAATTTAAATAATTATTATGAACATCACCAAAAAAATTACAGTTCAATTCATAATCATGTATAATTTATACATGTATAATACATGTACAGACTCACATATGCATGAATTCACATATATAGAAGAGTCACATATTGTATATACCTAATATGGACAAGATTGTGTTTCTCTTCCCACACTCGAGTTCTTTCTTCTGAGTGACCTCTTCAATTCTTCAACAAGCTCAGGCTTTCCCTGCATTTTATATGTGCATGGAACCTCCAGTCCTCTGCCTCTCTTCCTCTCCCCAGTCACCACACTGCTTATCTGTCCTCCCTTAGACAAAAACGTCCAGAAAATCTTTGACAATTCCCGTGGTACACGGCCAACGATCACACCATCTCTCTTCACAGTTGTGGCATAAAAATCATGGCTGTTTCCTCACTCCTGCTCCAGAAATAGCTCTTCATCTACATAGGGAGTCCATATATCTTTGTATACGTGATGTCCACGTATCACACTGTCTACAGTAAAGCTTGAAACTGCCATAAACTGAGCTTGAAGCTTGAAACTGCCACGTGCGTACGCAGTTGCATGCACGGATTCTATATCACGCCCACCTAGTTTATTCACTTCACTTATCCGAACAAATTCGGTTATTCGAACACCGGAAATTAGTCTCTGCCCGGAGGTGTTCGGATAATCGAGGTTCCACTGTAAAGGGAAATTGGCCTCAATAAACTGATAGAGGTGTGAAAGTTACAAACACATTCACAACAGATCCTTTGATGTCCAGCCCTCTTCTAAACCAAACAAAACATGGATGGAATGGTTTCCACAAAGTAACTAGTACCTTACACCCTCTGTCATGCCACTCAATTGAGTAGTACACACAGCAGTCATTTCTTCCTGCTGATGAAGACTACTGGTCGAAACATGTTCGGGAAGACTGAACCAGAAGACTGAAGAACACCCAACCCAAGGAGAACAGGAGGCCTGAAGGTCCAACAATAAACTGATTATGTCGAGCAAAACGGCTACCAATGGTGGACAGGAAGCCGTCCAAAATTGCTCCCAACCGGAAAGTTTAAACATTATGATACCAGTTAAAAGCCAGACCGAAGAGATGGTCAGCCAAAAGATGCTAAACAGAGCTCACAATCTACGGGAGCATCAGCCTGGTACACCACCGCCCACACCTGGCGACCCTTTACCAACAACTACAAATGATAGCCAAATTGAGAAAGAACAGAATATTATCAAGCCCATTGAATCATCCATGGTACTGGGAGAAATGCCAAACTGGGCAGATGCTTCACCAAGTGTAGAAGATATGCAACCAGATAATTTCATTATACATCAAATGACACAATACAGAGATATTAAACAAAAAGATGACATTCAAGATGAAGGAATAAACGGAGAACAAGAGACATCCAACGTATCAGAGAAACACCACGGTCAGAGAGAAGAAAGCATGGAACGTCACGAGTCTGCAGATCCCAGGGCAGCACACCAAGAACTCACTAGACGACTGGAGGAAATAAGTAAGCAAATTTACACAACTTTAATAATCTTAACTAAAGCTAACCACCACAAGAAATTCATGGAAAACTGTCTGATAGCCAGAAAGCCACCAAAGGGCCTATCTATATGGTGCCAACCACATATTTACCGTTCAAATACAGATGTTGAAACTGAATGGCACAAAATCCAAAAAGTAACCACAATGAAACTTACAAAACTTCTCGTAAGGCACTATACAAATGTAATCAAGCAACACAAACAAATAATCAACCAAATCCAGGATGAAATGCTGCCAATCAGCACAAATAGCCAAAACTTGGTCACAGAATGGAACAAAATATACAGGAATGCACTGAACAAAGTAAAACCACTCAGAGAAAAACTAAAACGAAACAGACTCAAGAAACTCAAACGCCTATAGACCAAGAACAGCATAGACAATGAAAATACTATAGCTGTTACNTCAGGATCAAGTATGGTTTCAACGATTTGCTTTGTATTGAAATTCTTTTTCTGGCATACAAAGATAGGGAGATCTTTTCTATCACAATGATACTCAATTGCAGTATCAGCAAGAGATATTTTTCTGCAAAATAAAGATTCCAGATAATGCACACCAAGGGAGTGACAAATATAGCTAGTAGTAATCAATCTGCTTCTGTTGCAGGTATACTGGTAAGTGTCGACAACGCTACATGCTGTACTTATTGTACTGTCAACACTGACTTCAGTTGAAAGAAGATTAAACCAACAAAATCTGCTTTGATTATAACCATAATAAATTTGGACACACCAGAGCTACATACTGATGATAAGCAGATGCTTGTAACAGAGAGCAACTGACCTTTTTTTGATGGGTGAAGTGGATTTTGAGTATCTTCTTCTGTCGAAAAATAAGTCCTCATCAGAGCTATATTAGAACATACATAAATCTGAGTCAGAGTTAGCTACACAAACTTGAAGTAACAAACTAAATTACCTTGCATTTGATTCTGATTCATTTCTTTCTCTGTAAATAAATAAAAAACGTTTCAGCTAAATTTAGATTCAGTTAACTTAATAGAGAGTATTACCGTTTTAGAGAGAGGCTTTTTTCAAAGTCAGCACAGCCTCTGCATTATATGGAAAAGTAATCCAAGAGTTAAAAAATCATGCGCTGACACTGACAAACTTGGCATGTAAAACACACGTGCAACATGAAAAATAAAGTTGAGTCATGCAGTTCGACTTACAACTTTGCTTCAGCACTGTCGGGATGAAAATCTAGGTCATCTTCGCTTGAAATTTCAATAGGATCCTCAAAAGAACCAGCGTTGGCCATCGATTCGTTTGGATTTAAACTAGAAATCAGACACTCATACAGCCATGTGTTTGCTGTAAGCTTAAATTGCGCAATCGCTGATCAGCTGATCAATTTTTTGTGCACGTGTGCGAATAGTTAGGTAAGGGTCGTTTTCCATTTTCCGCGTCCATTTCCGCGTCCACGTCCGTTTCCATTTTCCATTTCCGTCTTTTCCATTGACCCCATCCACTCCACTCAGTCCCAGTGCCTCAGCTACACGACCCTCCCACTGCTCCATCACGTCAGCTATTGATCCCAGGTGAGTGAAGACACCATGGTGTTCAAAGTCAATCTGCTTGTCTAGCTTCCAGCGGTTCTGTTCTGGAACTAGTTCACAGTAGGATTCAAGATCACAAGCTATACTTTCCATGATGGTAACGTTAGCTTTACAAGGCACTGTAGCTTTCTGAGCGATGGTCTGAGCTTGAGCAAGACAGGAAACACTGACTGAACTGAATGACCTGAACCCCGCCTTTCCCTGCTCATTTTATGCGCATGCGTGCATGCCCACCACCAATTACTTACTGGTGACTGTCAACACATAAGGGATAAAGCAACTGTGTATACTGTTAAACAAAAGTCTGGTAGTGGTCAGTTATTGCAAGGTTATTGACCATCTGTCTCAGCAAACTGATTTTGTACTGTGTTTAGTTGAGAAAATTGAAAGGGTAACTATTGTAATAATTCATTGAAAATAATAATCATAGCAAACACACACTAGCTATTTGGGACTTACAAACACAACAGTGACCTATATAATATAATTATATACATATATACTCTTAGAATACACTCCTAAACCACTTGAAAACAGTCATAATCAATGAGTATTAATTTTCATGAGTGAAAAATTATTTAAATTGACTTGTGTCTAGCTCTTCACTGACCCCCTGTGATTGTATGCTGGTAGCTTCCCTCTTCCTAGCTCTCTCTGGTAAGAGATAGTCAGCAATCTTTTTTAAGAGTGTCTTGCTATATGTGGTCCTATTCAGCAACTTCTGAGCAGCTTTAAGTACATGTTCTCTGGTTTCCTAGAAAAAAATAATACGCCGTCGGATGGATTCCCAAATTCCCTGAATGTAGCTTGATTACAATGAATATAATACCTCAGACTGTGGAGTTGACAATGTGGTTTGAGTTGCTGTTTCCTCAGTGGAAATTTCTTTCTTCATTTGTCGACTGAGTAGGTCAATCACCTCAGTGTGGTGGTATGTCCTAGCCGTGTCCAGAGGGGTTATACCATTCTTTAATGGAACAAAATTATATGCAGTAAGTTAGCAGGAACTGTGAGTGCAAGTAGCCTCGTACCCAGGCTCTGAGTCTCTTTTAATTGACCTTACACTAACAGGGAGAGCCTGGGTATATATGAGTCTAAGTGGAAGTATTATTGTAAATACCTTATCTTTGAAGTCCACTTTAGCTCCATGGTCAACCAGAAGACTGACAAGCTCCACATTACCATCCTTAGAGGCAAAGAAGAGTGGAGTCCAGAGGGTTTCCTATTGTAGTGCAGTTGAGCAAACATAGTATTACGTAATCATTACAGATATCGATATATTATTAATAACATGACGACATATATACTAATACATTCTCAGCCATGTTGGGGTCAGCACCAGCTTGAAGAAGAGTCCTCACCGAACCAACATCTCCTTTCTGAGTTGATGCCGTCAGAGCTGTAAAACCATCCTGCATGAATAAGCATGTAGTCAGTACATACGACTGTCACAATAGATTGCACCATGAAGAAGTTTATGTATATGCATGTGCTTTAGTCTCATTGGCTAGACATTAAAAAAGAATGAAGAAAAAGAACATCTGGTAACTGTACAGGCAACTTTCCATGGGCTACAAACTCCCAGGATCACTCAGCTGTGTCCAATAGTGATTTAACTTAAACCACAGTGCCTTAAATAGAGTCACATGAGGGTTGCTTTAAACCGCGGATACATCCCGATAACGTGTGATATAAGTGTTTTCTGTACCGTGTGTGGGTGGGTTAAAGCACTGTCAGGCGCTTCGCGCCATCAGGCTTCATGCTTCAAACGAGATACATCCAGCACATGCATAATTATAACTATTATGAGATTAAGACGAGTTTGGTCACCAGAATAACTTATATACATGGGAAGGTGTCAGATGGTCACTAACAACCAATACCAAGGGGTTAAAATTGGCAACATCTTAATTACGCATGGTAGACATTGCACCACCATGCATGGATGACCNAACTTACAAAACTTCTCGTAAGGCACTATACAAATGTAATCAAGCAACACAAACAAATAATCAACCAAATCCAGGATGAAATGCTGCCAATCAGCACAA
This sequence comes from Tethya wilhelma, assembly GCA_964030475.1. Classification (NCBI taxonomy): domain Eukaryota; kingdom Metazoa; phylum Porifera; class Demospongiae; order Tethyida; family Tethyidae; genus Tethya; species Tethya wilhelma. The sequence goes on from CAXIPT010000056.1 coordinate 8,639, forward strand.
ATAGCCAAAACTTGGTCACAGAATGGAACAAAATATACAGGAATGCACTGAACAAAGTAAAACCACTCAGAGAAAAACTAAAACGAAACAGACTCAAGAAACTCAAACGCCTATAGACCAAGAACAGCATAGACAATGAAAATACTATAGCTGTTACTCTTATTGATAATTATTTTGTTTGTGAAAATTATAAAAAATTATTAATTAATGACAAACTGTTAAAGAAGCAAGAATAGTTAACACGAGCAGCTCCCTAGCTCCCATAACCAACTAACCGCTAAAGCACTCACATAGGAAAAGCCATCTATACCGACAATACGGAGGCCGATTATCGGCACAGGCGCATGTAGTTCCCACCCATCCTGACTGTATCACTTTTAAATTGCTTCCATTAAATAAATACACATAAATCTGAGAGAACATTACTAGCACATTCATGATAGGTGCATTTGCATTAATATGACAAATGATGATAGAATCTATGAAAGTGTATTCAATAGGACTGGTCTGTTATGTAGTAAGTGTATGCCAGGATTGGGGCCAGTTGTTCAATTCAGAAGAAAGTGTGTGAAGTGTTTTGACAGTGGATACGGATGGCTCGTCTGCATTACAGTAGCACTGGGTCCAACCACCCTCTTTTGTATCATAGTTCAAAAAAACACAACAAAAACACTTACTGACAGACAATTTAACAAAGAGGACAAGAGGATCTAAAAAAATCCTGCACAGGAGTTTTCGTAAGATCAGCGTCGAAATAGCAATTATGCAAGTAGCAAATGCATAACTTAACCTAAGCAGTTATCAGAAAAACTCATACATTATTAGTACTGCTCATCATAGAATTGAAACATAAATCAAATAATTATTGTTCACAGTTGGTAATACGTACATTAAAGCCTCGTTTATAAGGATACGTTTTGGATGCGTTTTTGGAAAATGACTATGTTTTGATTTGCGTTTACACGAATATGTTTTCCAGTGAACTACGTCGTATGGCATCACGTATAGTGCGCACGTGATAACTTTTGAATCAGCAAAAATTTCACAGAGACAAGAAAAGACTCGCTTTTGAACAAGAAAAACTGAACAAGACAATGGAAACTATACTATTTAGACCAAACGAAGCTCAAACGAAGGTACTAGCTAGCTTTAAAGGCCAAGCGTTTTTGTTTCCAGTTGTGTTTTTGTCGTTTACACGTTGAGCAAAACGTATCGTTTTCAAAACGCTCCACTTTGAATTGCGTTTTTAAAACGCTGCGTTTTGGACATTTTTGTGTAAATGTAAGCCTGAAACGCATATAAAAGTATGCGTTTTCAAACAAAAACGCATCCGTGTAAACGGGGCCTAAGTTTTATATAAAAATTTCAAAAAAATGAGTAGTGTAGGAATGGGCAGTGCGGTAAAAAGTATTGGAACAAGGCATGTCTCAATTTCGGCACATGACTACTTCATTTTTGATGATTTATTCTTAATTGATCCCTAATATGAATCATCAGTGTCATAGATGCAAAGATCTGTACTACTATATATACCATAGCTTAAATTATTTGCATTGGTTCGAATTCCTACTAATAATTAAGTTGGCTAAGCAGTGGAGTAAACCATAACATGGCAGGCATGCAACTTAAGAGGCTGGACTGCCGGCCAAGAGTTGCATGGGCATAAAAAATGAAGTAGTCATGTGCCGAAATTGAGACATGCCTTGTTCCAATACTTTTTACCGCACTGCCCATTCCTACACTACTCATTTTTTTGAAATTTTTACTACTTGTTCATTCACTTTTTTCAACACTACAGTGTGGTGACTATCAGAGACTGGCTAGTCCCTGCAAAAAGCTTGGGTAGCAGCTACAGTGCATGCTGGAGGAGGCTAATGCGCATGCGCATAAAGATGCCACGTGTTAGATAACCTTTGAACTCTACATATGAAGATGGCTGTATTGAAGTACATGAATTTATACACTAAGTTTCAAAGCTTTCTAGTTTTTGCTTAGGCCTATTTGAGATTAAAATGAGTATCAAGGAATGTAGTACCTATGAAAAGAAATTACTTTGTGCTGTCAAAGTTGGCTCAACACATTCTGGTTCTCTGGAAATCCTTTTCAAGTAAGTCAGTCAGAAAGTACGTACGTACGTACGTTAGGACAAAAATGGCACTATGGTGGCTTCCCACTGGCACTCTCTACGAGTGCTAAGGAAAGTTTTTGTGAGTTTTAGGCCTTGCATGCAATTGGTAATCTGTCAGTAAGAGCCTCTGAGCAACTTTCAAGGTTTAATTTTGTTTGGCTAGATTTTTATAGTGACCAATATTTTGTATTGTGTCTATGGGACAGTCGGCCCATTCCTACTATACGTACTACCGTACGTATGATAAACATTATTTACATGTACAATAAATGTTTCCCAAAAACTGATAAAATTTTATAAATCACTTCAATGTTGACAATTATACCCAACAGCTAGTAAAGTCCTTTTCAAAAACAAAACAAAATCAATCCAGGTTCTCCACATCAGTACTCAATCTCCTCCAACTGGTGGTAGCAATGGCTCATATTCAGAGGAGTGATCCAATCGATGTGGAACAATAGGCTCTTGACGTAGTACACGGTTCTTAGCAGCTTGAAAAAGAGCTTGAGTACAATCAAATGAAATCATAATTTTAAGCACTTTGAAAATTATAAGGCAAACCAAGAAGAGTAAAGGCAGTGTTCCAATGATGAGTACTGGCATAAACCACAGGAAACCAACTGTAATATACTGAGTCATTAAAACGATGCAAATCACATACGGAATTGCACATGCTACAATGCCAAACTGAATAGCGTCAAATAAACTAAAAATGTTCTTGCTATAAGGTTTTAAGAGCGAACATAGAACACTTATAATTTCAGCAAATACAAGTAGAGTAATCCAACCAACAATAGAGGTCCACCCGAAGCAGTTTAATAAGAATAGGAAGAGAGAGCAGAAAGATAACTCGACACAGAAAGTAAACCCCAGCATACCAACGACAGTCAGGTGTTCCATCAATACCATCCTTGAAGTGGATGTGACAGACCCTAGCCAACTCAGAGAACAAGATCACATTCATTTTACATGTTTGAAGACACCTTTGGAAAAGTTTGTTTTGATAGAACAAAATGAACACCAGAGGAAGAAAATTAAATAGTGCAAGAAACAACATAGCAACTATGGCATATGGTAAGTGAGACTTGCTCATATAAAGGACAGATGGTTCATTGTAGACTACAGTGGTTTTTTCACCACAGCCATTGTAGAGGTGAATTGGCCTCAGTAAACTGCTGGATGGCATTGTGTAGAACAGCTTGCAATAAGAAAGAACCATGAAAGTTGAAAACAAATTCACAAGAGATCCTTTGATGTCCAGCCCTCTTCTAAACCAAACATGGATGGAATGGTTTTCACAAAGTAACTAGCACCTTACACCCTCTGTCATGCCACTCAATGCAATAGTACACAACAGCTGTAACTACAAGGGGATACAATGCAACAAGATAGTCAAGGGTTATCACTTGAAGCATGTTCATTTTAGAGCTGATACAAATTGAGGGGATCAAATAATGAAAGAAATCAAGATTCCAAAAGCCATAAAATGACAGCACAACCCAAAAGAGGGGCTTCAGCTCTTTGAAATTGTCAAGGATATCTCTATTGTCAAAGACTAAATAGCCAATTATCTCACAAAACATTATTACGGCATTAATGACAGGAGCATTTGCATTAATGCGGCAAATGATGACTATAATACAAAAGAGGGTGGTTGGACCTAGTGCTGCTGTAATGTAGACAAGCCATTTGTATCTACTGTCAAAACACTTCACACACTTTCTCCTGAAGAGAACAGCTGGCCCCAATCCTGGCATACACTCACTGCATAACAGACCAGTCCTATTGAACTCCTCTTCACATATTTCATTGAATTGGTGGACATTGGGTGGGAGGGTAACCTCTAGCTGAAGAGAAGCACTGCTGTTGTCTCTCCAGTTGTTGTAAGGACAAGAACCACTATAGGTAGTCTGACGTTTAGCATCAAATGAAACACAGAACTCCCGATAGAGTATAGTTTTGTTTACATTGCTGTCACATTGAACGTATACAATGACGTATGTTCAGTGGTGGATTTAGGGTGGTTCCTAGGGTTCCATGGAACCCCTCTTTCAGCTGAGACCTTGCATATTAATTAACTGTGGGAACTGGAAAAGTGCTAGCTGGAACCCCCCTTTCAACTTAAAAATACCAAAAGCAACTCAAAATCTCACTGTATAGCAATCTTTGGTTTAATATAATATAGTTTCTGACTCTTTCTTGCAGTTTTTTTCTCCATTCAGGCCTTGTTGTGGCAAAATCTAGCTGTCCGCACGCTAAAGGGGTGGGGCTTTACAAACAGAAGTGGGCGTGGCTTAGCTAAAAATTTCCCGCGCGTTGATTGGAACCCTTCTATTTCAAATCCTACATCTGCCACTGATGTTATTTCCATACTGACATGTCTTCTTACCACCATTGCCTGGTTTGAACCAAGCTGGACATTGACTCACAATATCACTGGAGATAGCACAAGAGTTTGTAGCTAAGATATTGGTGTGTTCTGAACTGACAAGTGATAGTGACATTACCAGCATGGCTATACTGATGCTATTCTCTCTTGGAAGTAACATTGTTCCAATCATATTATATTTTTTCCGATTTCTTAACCCAATTTAGTTCTTCTGTTTGATTCAATCTGTTAAGGTATACTTGAAGCAATCAGGTTCAAATGGGGACAGTTTTATAAAAATGGGAACTAACTATAAAGCAATACACAACAACACCACTACTATCAATAACACAATCAGCATTGGCGGATCTAGGAAAATTAATGGTAGATTAGTAGAGTGTGTGGGATAATCCTTGCCTATTTAATGCAAAGCTCCACCTGCATGCATAAACTCTGTGCAAGTGGTATGATACTACTAGCTCATGTGTACTATTCTGTGTAAGTATCTATGCCTTCAAGGTATACAGAAATAAGGTGACACCTGGACTCCAGATGTAATTTTTAACCCCCAAAAGACATCTCTCAAGAGTTAAAAAATATCTTCAGTGGTACTCAAACTTGAGTCCATACAGTTAGGAAAATTTTGCTAACAAGTGCTGTTTAGGCAATAGAAAATATTGAAGGAAAAATTCTATGCACAAGTACTTTATTATTAATGCAATTATATATGCACATACAAAATAAACTCGTAATTAGCTATAGGGACAAACTCAGACAATACTTCAGATAAGATAATCAGGATTGGCACTCGTAATTCTACTTGATGAATTGTTTGTTTGTTTTTGCGTAGACTTTGTAAACAAATGTATAATTTAGGTGCTCAAGTATCCAAGTTGTTTGCCCACCAGTGCTCAAGCTGTCCCAACTGGTGGTAGCAACGGCTCATATTCAGAGGAGTGATCCAATCGATGTGGAACAATAGGCTCTTGATGTAGCACACGGTTCTTAGCAGCTTGTAAAAGAGTTTGAGTACATTCAAAAGAAACTATAATCAGCAGCACTTTGAAAATGATGAGGGAAAGAAAGCAGAATAGAGGCAGTGTTACAAAGATGAGTATTGGCATGATTGAACTAACTGTTGCAAAGTGGATCTTTGAAGCAATCAATGCATATGGTAATATGCATGCTGCAATTCCAAAGTATACAGCATCAAATAGGCTAAAAAAATTTCTTTTGTAAGGTTTTAAGAAAGCACACAATACAACTATGCTCACAGTAAACACAAGTTGTAAAATCAATGTCTCCTTAATGATGGAACTTATCCAAACAGAGTTTGATAAAAGCAATATCAACATTCGATGCACAAAGTAAACCCCAGCGTACCAACGGCAGTCAGGTGTTCCATCAATACCATCCTTGTAATGGATGTGACAGACCCTAGCCAACTCAGAGAACAACATCACATTCATTCTACATGTTTGAAGACACCTTTGGAAGAGTTTGTTTTGAAAGAACAAAATGAACACCAGAGGAAGAAAATTGAACAGAATAAGAAACAACATGGCAATGATGGCATATGGTAAGTGAGACTTGCTCATATACAGTACAGATGGTTCACTGTAGACAACAGTGGTTGATCTACCACAGCCATTGTAGAGGTGAATTGGGCTCAGTAAACTGATGGAGGTGTAGAACAACTTGAAAATAAGATAGAACTAAAAAAGTCGCAAACACATTCACAACAGATCCTTTGATGTCCAGCCATCTTCTAAACCGAACAAAACATGGATGGAACGGTTTCCACAAACTAACTAACACCTTACACCCTCTGTCATGCCACTCAATGCAATAGTACACAACAGCTGTAACTACAAGGGGATACAATGCAACAAGATAGTCAAGGGCTATCACTTGAAGCATGTTCATTTTAGAGCTGATACAAAATGAGGGGATCACATCACGAAAGAAGTCAAGATTCCAAATGCCATAAAATGACAACACTACCAATATGAAAGGCTTTAGCTCTTGAGAACTATTAAGTATACTTTTGTTGGCGTAGAAAAAATAGACAATGTACTGACAGAATAATATTAATACATTCATGATGGGGGCATTTGCATTAATGCGACAAATGATGACTATAATACAAAAGAGGGTGGTTGGACCCAGTGCTGCTGTAATGTAGACAAGCCATCCGTATCTACTGTCAAAACACTTCACACACTTTCTCCTGAAGAGAACAGCTGGTCCCAATCCTGGCATACACTCACTGCATAACAGACCAGTCCTATTGAACTCCTCTTCACACATGTCATTGAACTGGTGGACATTGGGTGGGAGGGTAACCTCTAGCTGAAGAGAAGCACTGCTGTTTTCTTTCCAGTAGTTGTAAGGACAAAGTCCACCAAAGACAGTGTTTGTTATAGCATCGAAAGAAACACAGGACACTCGATAGAGTTTTGTCTTGTTTGTGTTACTGTCACATTGAATGTAACCACTCACTGCATTTCCACACTGACATGTGTTCTCATCACCATTGCCTGGTTTGAACCAAGCTGGACATTGACTCACAATATCACTGGAGATAGCACAAGAGTTTGTAGCTAAGACATTGGTGTGCTCTGAACTGACAAGTGATAGTGACACTACTAGTAAGGTTACACTGATGCTGTTCTCTCTTGGGCGTATCATTGTCTGAAATGTTTGTACAAACCGGTTATTGAATGCTCACTCGTAGTATTAACTTTCATAGCACTCGTGCTATAAATCGCTAATACTACTCAATGTTGAGCTATAACCTATATCTGCAATATGAAATAATTAATATTCTGTTGAATTTTCCATTTTAAAATACCTTGTTTCCATTGGACTAAACAAACACCATTAAGCTAAACCAACTGCAATTACCATTTCATTTAAAGTAATCAACTACTACACCCACTAACCATGTGCATGTATTATGTGTAGAGTAACTGAGTGTACGTTTGGAATTGAAATATTCTTCCTGTACTTAATGTAGTGAGCATTTGTGACATTGATTATAGCCTAATCATGTTACTTTGTGACAGAATACAAATGTATGAACAGACTATTATTAAAACAGTAGTGTTGTTTGTCATTCTGTAAAGTCCCCCAAAATATTTGTGAAAGTATCGCCACAAAACTGAAAGTGCTATTAAGTATAAATTACTAAAGTACATTTTAGTAAAGATTGTTATTAGTACTGTCACTGAATTACGTATGGTGTATCTTCAATTTTATTATATCTACCTGCATGTATAAACAAGAGCGTATACAAGAACTAAGACAGAGAGCATAGTGTATAATATTATATGAAGTAGCTGGGTAGGCTGGGTTTTGTGATAGTATAATGGTATTAATTTTTATCTAGTAAATCTTGTACTTTACTGTTTATCTTGGTGATTCAACCATACACAGTATACAATAATATCAGTACAGAGTTCTGTACTGTTCCTAATACTCCAGATATAAATCATGCTTTCATACATATCCATACCCTGGAGCATTACAGTTCTCCCATATAGGACTATTCACAATTGAGTAACGAAATTATTTGACCAAGCTAACAAACAGATTCTCCAGTCTCAGTTGATGGTAATAGTGGAATGATTGGCACATAAATGGAAGTGGGTGTGGCTAAGAAATTTGGGGGGCAAGAATCTTTATCCTAGCCTCAATATAATACGCCTGTATGTAACCCTGTAAATGTTGGATAACATGCAGGGTCACAATTTGCAAACACAGCTGCTAAGATGGCTGGTTGGAGAGTGTGGTAGTATTGGGTGAAGATATTTTAACCCTTTCTTAAGCTATTAAGCAATAAATTTAGCTCAAGCTTTAGCAACCGTGAAACTTTACACTAGTATTGTAATGTGATTTGACAAAGTGTCTCAATGAGTATTCATATGCACTTAGGTAGTCAAGGTATGCACATCGAAATCAACGATTTTATGATTCAAAAGTTTTAAGGCAAATTGATAAACGACACCTATTATTGCCATCACAAAAGAGAGGAAGGGAGAACTCTTGCTAAACTGGACGCTCTATTAACTAATGAGATGGAGCTAACTTATACTAGTACACAGAAGTACTGAGCATATTACAGTAGCTGCTGGTGTACACAAAGGTAACATTGAAACTTGGTCATAGTAGGGGTGTGTCATAAATGAGAATGCACTGTACTATTTTCTGGTAACAAATAATCTTGTACCACAATTACTGTTCTGTTCACCTCAAAAGTATACCGCCTAGTTTACATTGGCCATGTACACTGTCTAACTACTATTCCCAGTACGGTAGTACTGGGTACATAGGAATGGCACGGATGGCCCATTAGCACAATACAAATATTCACGCGAATAACTCTGCAAAAACTGAGCGCTTGGCACTAAAAGGCTTCTTAAACTACTATTTAGCCGTTTCTCTTTCTATTGAGCCTAAAAACATAGCCTAAAACCATCGCTAAAGTAACAAACTAAAGTATGCCAAACCTCCAATTTTCTCCATCTTCTTCTTCTTCTTCTTCTTCTTCTTCTTCTTCTTCTTCTATCTTGGAACGACTTTTCTCGAAGACCGCTCGCTTTCAGAAGCTGATTCTTGAACGAATAAACTTGGTTTCTTTGTCTTCACGTGCTTTTTGTATCGTTTATTCGTTTTTCTAGCTGAGTCGCTAGATACAAGACAAAAAGGGCCTTCTCCATATGGCAGCCATTCATTTCTATACTCATTAATAATTCATTAGCTACCNTAAAGGCACAGTGAATACATGATAGAAATTGATGTGTCCAGCAAGTGCTCTAACTTTCTTTTGTATACCACGGAAGCCTTATACTTTAAAGACACCGCACACTGAATAAATCTCGTATTGCATGCTGACCTCCCTGAACCTGTCACCGGTGCAATAAGTAGCTATGAAAACTTCCATGGTACAAACCGGTTATTGAATGCCCACTCGTAGTATTAACTTTATAGTACTCGTGCTATAAATCATTAATACTACTCATTGTTGAACTATATATAAATTCTTCGTAAAATTTGGCAGTTACCTCGTCACAGTCACACTGGTATAGTTCACTCCGTTGCTAAATTACAAAGTGTATACAATACCGTTCTTGCAAGGTCTAGAGGTCTCCTGATGTCTGCTCTCAAGTCTAAGTCTTCTCTCATCTCTGGTTTGTTTCTTCATTCTTCTTCTCGTCTGTATAACTATCTTGGTTATAACATTCAGCTAGGTCAGAAGCATTGCAAGCATTATTCAGAATCGGACAAACTGTGTGCAAGTTTTATCAGAGATGTTAGATGTAACCAGTCTGCTAATTGTCATTTAGACCATGAAGTTTATTGTATATCTACATTATAACTATTAATTATCTACTTATAATTTGTTGTATGTATATGTTGTCGTTCTTGCTCCTCTTGATGGAGTGTTCATTATTAATATAATTATTATATAACCTATATTTGCAATATAAATTAATTAATATTCTGTTGAATTTTCCGTTTTAAAATAGCTTGTTTCCATTGGACTAAACAAACACCATTAAGCTAAACCAACTGCAATTACCATTTCATGTAAAGGAATCAACTACTATACTGACTCACCATGTGCTGGTATTATGTGTAGAGTAACTGAGTGTATGTTTGGAATTGAAATATTCTTCCTGTACTTAATGTAGTGAGCATTTGTGACTTGATTATAGCCTAATCATGTTACTTTGTGACAGAACACAAATGTATGAACAGATGATTATTAAAACAGTAGTGTTGTTTGTCATTCTGTAATGTCCCCCAAAATATTTGTGAAAGTATCGCCACAAAACTGAAAGTGCTAACAAGTATAAATTACTAAAGTACATTTTAGTAAAGATTGATAGATTTTATTAGTAGACATTTCAGACAATGATACGCCCAAGAGAGAATAGCATCAGTGTATAGCCTTGCTAGTAATGTCACTATCACTTGTCAGTTCAGAACACACCAATGTCTTAGCTACAAACTCTTGTGCTATCTCCAGTGATATTGTCAGTCAATGTCCAGCTTGGTTCAAACCAGGCAATGGTGGTGAGAACACATGTCAGTGTGGAAATAACATATGTCATTACGTTCAATGTGACAGCAATGTAAACAAAACTATACTTTATCGGGAGTTCTGTGTTTCATTTGATGCTAAACGTCAGACTACCTATAGTGGTTCTTGTCCTTACAACAACTGGAGAGACAACAGCAGTGCTTCTCTTCAGCTAGAGGTTTGTAACGGCCAGGGTCTGAGGCCGCGCGTTGAGTGTTGCTAGCTATGATCACTTGTCCTGGTTACTGGTAGTAACAGCTAAAGACATTTCATATGTGGTTCNTGCCAGGATCCATCGATCCATGTTGACTGATGCAAGTGTCGTGAAGACTCTGAGGACTGCTTTAACTCTCACCATTCTGGCTCAGTGGTGGCTGCACCTACATGTCTAAGAGGGAGCTGCGGGCTCTGTTGGGAAACAAAAGCTACGGTCAATTGGCAACCAATTCCCCAACAAGCAGAGGACAAGGGCATCCTCGTAGGACTCCCTGTGTGCTGACTAGCCGACGCACACCGACTCATAACGATATGAAGAAACCCGATGATGGTTCTGAGGGGGAAGTGCAGCCAGGAGTGCAGCAGGAAACTGAATTGCTGCAGCAGAAGCTCACTGAGTTGCAGGAGCGATTGTCAGCTTCTGAAGTGGAAAGGACAAAGCTGAATGAGCAGCTGTTCCAGGCTTACCGGGAGGTGACGGAAGCCAAAACTTCAGGCCAAAGAGAGATTGAGGCACTCGCGATCGAACTCGAGAAGGTTAAGTCCCAAAATGAATTGGAAACTTACAGGAAGCTGGAAGCGCTTAGGCAAGAACACACTCTCCACCTAAATTTTGAGAGGAACCAAGGGTTGAAAGAGCAGGAAAGAGCCGACCGATTAATCAAGGAGATGCAGTCAAGATTTGAGCTTGAAAGAATGCAGTTTGAGGCCAAAATAGCTAGCCTCACGGAGCAAAAGAAAGAAACGAGCAAACCGGTTTGTATGTCAAGCAGTTTGGAGCACCTCCCACTGGGGTCAGGGCACAATTGGAACCCGTGTGCCAGCTCCTTTCAACCCAGACAGCCCTCAAAGTTTGGGGCTGATGAATGTGAATTTCAGCATCAACAACAACACGTAAGACACAGAGAGGCTTCGGAAACCTATTCAGATAGCCCAGTCATGAATGAAGGTGAAACCCTTCACTAGCAGCAAGGTGGTGCTCATGAATATGCCAATCTTCAGACAATGGTCACAGCACAAGGACCCACCCAACTAGGTGGACCTCTACAATTGCAAAGAACAAACAGCCAAACATGCACAAATGTATTAACAAATCAACAAGCTGAAAGTCACTCCCTGAATCAAAGGGCTTTGAGTTATGGTCTAGACAACATTCCTCAGGTGCACAATGTTGACCTCCCAGGTCAAAGTGTCCAACAAAGTGTTCAAAATATTGATCCAAGAATGTCGTCAATGGGTAATCTGAGGGAACAAAGAGTTCCTATGTGCAGGTCACCTCCTCCACTTGAGCAAGGAAGTGTATATGCATCTGGAGTAGACCCCACGGTGAATACTTCTGGCCAATCTGGCCATGGTTTGGTAGAGTCAATGACCAAACTCTTACAAGCACAAACTCAAATGTTTGCTGCACAGGCACAAGCTGCAGCCATACAAACACTACCTCCACTACGCCCATTCAATGGAGAGGAACTTGATTAAGAGGATGGTAATTTTGAGCAGTGGCTCAAGTCCTTTGAAGAGCGAACCTACCTCGCTAAGTGGACGGAAGAACAAAAGCTCTGTCAGCTAAAGTTGCACTTAGAGAAGACAGCACAACAGATCTTCCAAATGCTGCCAGTCACGCAACAGTCTACTTATGCTGCAGCCATTGAGGCACTCAAAAGGAGGTTCCGTCCAGTTGACATAGAAGAACTAAGGGGGATGAAATTCCATCATCTAATGCAGGACCAGCAAACAGTTGAACAACTTGGTATTCAACTCCAACGTCTGGGTCAAAAGGCATTCCCCAATGCTAGTGGTCGAGAATTTGATCGGTTGTTGAAAGGTCGCTTCTTTCAGGCTCTACATGCCAAATGGCAAAGAAAACTCGGAGCACCTAAGACCACTGAAACATTCGGTGAGCTGTATGATAGAGCCCGAACCCTAGAACGGCAAGAGAAACAAATCTCTGCAAGTGCCGCAGGCAGAGGGGATGCCAAATCCTCTTCTGAGAGAGCCTACAAGCAAAGAACCAATACAAAGAATGTTGACAACAAACAAGCCCAGCCGGTGACACCCAAGTCCAAAGCAAACTCACAGAGCAAACCTGTACAGGCAGGGAATGAGCAAACCCAACAAAAGAAAGGTTGTTGGATCTGTGGGAGTTTCTCCCATCTAGCCAGAAATTGCAGAGAAGTCAAACTCGAAGCATCAGGGAAATCTTCTGGCCAAACTCAGTCAGCCAGAAATGCACAACTGACAGCTAAAGTTCAACCGGCTAACCCTCCTAATCTTGAAGACCTAACTGAAGAGCAGCTGGAGACTCTCTTGAAACATCGGCGGTTAAGTAAGGAACAAGATCTCTTGGAGCAAACAAAGAATTCAGAGAGCATTGTTGACACTGTAGTGGCTCAACGGGAGATTGCAGGAGTAGTGGGACCTACTCTATATGTCGATCTTCACATTGAAGGTGTTGTCACAACTAAAGCTATGGTAGACACTGGTGCCCAGTCAACCATCATTTCTCGACAACTTCTTCATGAGATTTCATGGAAGATGCACGCACAACAACGATCTGTTCCTGAGCTTATAGCTCCCAGTGTAAGACTATTCGGAAAGGAATGTAATGGAGTAAAACCCGAGGTGGATATTACCGCCGAAACAAAACTAAGTCTTGAAGTAGACTCTAAATGTGCATAGATAATATATACGCTTCACGTGGATTGGAAACGCGATAGTTTACGGAGTAGTCCGCGGAGTTTGTATTCGCAGACACCGTAATGTATAGCAGCTGTGCTGCAGCATAACAAGTGTGTCTGTGGGCTGGTCTCTTGAGTGAAGTGGCAAACCCTACGCTAAGGTATGTTACTATGTAACCACATACTTAAGTACAGTGATAGTTATGTAAACATTTTATTGGAAGATAGTACCAAGGTGCTTAGCCAAACCAGTATTTAGCTAATCTTTTATTATAAGCGAATCCTTCTTTGCAGCCATAACAACAGTTATGCAGGTCCAAAGCACCCCCTGTTTCGTTTTAAGCTGAGAATTGGTCTCTACTGTAATGGGTAGAGCTAAGTGCATTGGGTGCACTTTGATTGAAATGGATGGGTACTTTAGTGGGTGATTTATTGTGCCAAACAGAGCATAGAAACTGCTATTAAATAATGTATACTTATGCAGGGTCAAGTCAGTACAAAATGCCTGTTAAGTAAAACCTACTTTTAAATATGTAAGATAAAAGGTACCCCAACCGGGTGGGCCAGCCTAAAAGAGAATTTAAAGTTCCTTCAAAAAGATATGCTAGTGCAAAGTTATCAAAATATCTATAGTCCATGCATACACTATAATGACATCATATTAATACACATGTGCATATGCACAATACATGCACTGAGTCAAAATACCCTGATCTTTATATAAAATCTCTTGTAATCATGAAGGATGGGCCGAACTCGTAAAAAGAGTTGGAGAAAGTTCTTTGATAGAAGAAAAAATGATGTCAAGAAATATCAGGCTCTTCAACAGGAAAAACGTGCCGTCCTATTGCCAATAACGAACACTCGAGTACCAATTAGCTTTGACCAGCTGAAGAAGAGTATCCCAACAGTCTGCTTACCACAAGCATGGACAACCATCTCAACGGAAAGTCATGTTCAGTTGTGCCAAATGAAGGTTGCTCCAATGTGTGCCCCTTCTGTTGAGAGATGTGTTACAGTCGAGAGTGACATGGGTTGGACCGTGCATGTAAGAGGAAGAATGCTTACAAGAGGGGTGAATAAGCTTCTAGCACCATTGTCACAAAGCATTAGTGAAATTGAGAGTCTCCAGAAGATTGTCGAAGCAGTCTTACATGCCCCCATTTGTGCTGGTAATCCAGATTTAGAGTTTGTTGAACTAATCAAGAAGCGTGGTGGATCACTTGCCAATTCAAATGGAGAAATAGTGAGTGTTCTGGACTCATCAGGTGACGTTATTAACCACGATGGTCAGGTATATGGGTGTACAGTTCGGAGATGTGATTGTGAAGTCATATTGCCTTCTAGGGACCAGCCACATTCCTCATCAGCGACGTCCTCTAGGAGATGCAAGAGCTGCATGAAATACCGTAACATTCTTCGTGCAATGGTGTTTAGATCAAAAGCAAGTTCAGCAGAAGCTAATGTAGCACATGATAGCCACACAGCATACTGTCGACTTGATGAGAAAGAGAAGATCCAACGCCTCCGGAATCTACAAAAAGAGAAGAAGACATTGAGAGACAACAACAGTCATTTACAGCAGAAAGCAAGGAAATTTCTAGAAAATGGTGCTATTCGACTTTCAGATGCTGATTCAAGTGACATGCAGTCACTTGTAACTGATGTCACTGACAAGGTAGAGACTGAGTTTTCAGCAAATTCATTTCAACGTGTCTTTTGGGAAGAGCAAAGAAAATTCAATGCTCTTAAGGATAGGCGTCAGATGAGGTGGCATCCTCTAATCATTCGTTTTGCTCTTGCCTTGAAGTATTCGTCAACTAGTGCCTATCGTTTTCTTTCTGATGGATACTTATCTCTACCATCTGAAAGAACACTTCGAGACTACACCCATTGGTGTTCAGTTGATGATGGAGTGCAAATTTCTTTCATAGAACATGCACGAAAGACACTCAGTGACGAAGGTGTTACCCCAGATCAGCAGCAGTTCACTCTGTTGATGGATGAAATGAAAATTAAGGAAGGTCTTGTTTTTGGCAAGAATTCCAGAGAGATCATTGGATTTACCAATCTGAGTTCTGTCAATCACGATTTGGATGTGCTTACTGGTGAGTATACATGTACACATACTAAATATTAATATTTACACACAAACGGCACCCCAATTCTATAATTATATAGGTGATACCACTGAGAGAGATGATGTTATTGCTAACTACCAAGTAGCAAAACAGATGTTGGTTTTCATGATCAGACCAATATACAGACCCTCTCTTTCGTTTCCTGTTGCTATGTACCCGGCATCAAATTTAAGTGGCGAATCACTGTACCCAGTCGTAATGGATGTAGTAGAGGCTCTGGAGTTGAATGATCTTCCTGTTCTCGCAATCACAAGTGATGGTGCTTCTCCCAATAGAAAGTTTTATAAAATGTGCAAGCTTCCGGGTGGTCCCAAAGTGACTCACAAGACAAGAAATCCCTATGCAGACGAGAGAGAAGTTTATTTCATTTTTGATCCTCCACATCTTGTGAAGACAGCCAGAAATTGCTTTAGTAATTCACATTCACACTCTGATACACGTGCTCTTGAGGTATAGTAGTGTGTATGTGTGTGTGTGTGTGTGTGTGTGTATACCCCAGTCATGTATATGTAAAATACATGTTGCTTCACAAACCACAACTCTTGTACATAATTGTGTGGTTTATTGTATTATGCAGAAGAATGGATACTCAATCTCGTGGAAGCATATAGAGTCTCTGTTTCTGTTAGAAACTTCAACAGAAACACCTGGTGTAAGGCTGGCTCACAAGTTGACAAAAGAACACGTTTGGCTAAATTCTTTCTCTCGAATGAAAGTTTATTTGGCAGCACAGGTATTCAAACAATTCAGTGCACTTAAAGTTCATGCTACATTTGCGCTTGAAATTCACGTTACAATTGATCTTATTTTGTCCAGATTCTTAGTGAAAGTGTGGCATGTGCACTTGAATATCTTAACAACGATGACACTTTAGAGACGAGAAGATTTATTCGTCTTATGGATGTTTTCTTTGACTGTCTCAACTCAAAGAACACAATTGAACACATTAAGAAGAGAAAAGAAACTCGTGCTCCATTTAGAAGACCAGATGATTGGCGATTCAAAGTTAGCTATGTAACACACACACACACATACACACACACACACACATACACGCACACACACACACACACACACACACACACACATGCAGTGGCTTACCGATGTTTTTCTAAAATACCTAAAAGAGTGGAAAGAAGAAGCCAAGTCAACAACTCGAATTCCAAAAAAGCATAGGGGAAAGCTAACTTTAAGTAGAGAAACTCTTGAAGGATTAGAAATAACAGGTATATTATGCATATGCAATTGTCATGGAATTGTTGTCATGGTTTTTCACTTTCATAATAATATACTCTATACCCTGCTGTAGTGTTATCTTTCTGTGAGCTGGTACCAACACTCATTGGCAAACCAAGCACTTATATACTTAGTGAGGTCTTCTGCCAAGATCCACTGGAGAGGTATTTTTCTAAACAAAGGCACCGTGGAGGGAGTAACGAAAACCCAACTGTGGCACAATTCTGGACCAATTCAAAAATATTGATTCAACAACAACAAGTACGTAACGAACTTAAAACTATGAACGTAGAACCAAGCACAGCAACTTCAGCAGCCTTGGCATCTCAACCCCTGAAAAAACGTCCACGAAAATCTTGAAAAAAAGTTCAGTTTTAAGTAAAACTTCTAGAAGCTTGTAATCATTAATGTGTACATGTATACATGGTTATAAAACATTAAATTAGTCAGCATGTGTATCCTTTTCTGATCCCTTAAGTTTTAAAGTTTTTCTTGTACCACGAGCATAACTACCACTCTTGCATAATATATTAACTCCTTGAATATCCTTTCCAATAAGAGTAGGAATAAATTTTACGTTTAAATATTTTCTTGTAATGAGTTCAATGTTTTCGATAAGTAGATATACTTCCTTGTTAATATGGAAGAGTCCCCCTCGATCTAATATTTGAGCCCATACCTGCGTGTACTCCTCACAACTATATGCTATACAAGGTGGTTGGTTGTCAGCCTGCATTTTTTGTAGCACTTTTATGAACATCCTCCACTTTTTTCTTACGTCTTCATTTGATGCTTGTTTGGACTTTGACTGATATTGGTGAATCAGCTTCACAGCCACATATCCGCCCATATATCGTATGACATTTTTCTCTCGATCACTTAGTGTGACCATAACGCTGGTATCTGCAGTAGCATCCAATACAGCTTGACGACCCATAGAAATCAGTTGATCCAACAGACGTTTTGAGATCATCTGGTACACCATGCTGCAATGCCTTTTCAATTCATCTGATAAGCTAAGAGTCAATCCATTCCGCCATACATCCATCATTGTAAATCGTGTGGTATGAAACTCAGTCCAGATAGTCTTCTTCTTAGAGCTGGGTAGCTTGTACTTCTCTGCTTTCCTTATACAGGACTCCAGCATAGTGAATACATTCATTATAACGCTAACTGTGGACTGGTTGTGACTTGACATCTTGAGTGCATCTATAATGCTGATAACACGGGCACCAAACACTGATCTACAAATGATTTCTTCTTTCTTCATATTTTCTAGGGTGTTAAGAAAGATAGTCATATATCCTCCTCCCAGAAAATCCTCATCACTAATCAACACTGTAGCACTATCAGATTCTGTACATTTATGGTCAACGGTTTGGCCATTCTGTTCCTGTGGTACCTTATAACAAGATATAAAAGAGCTAGTAATAATTTTAATCTTTTTTGTAACTTATATGAAATAGTCTTACATCTTCTCTCACTAGTACATGTTCAATCACATTAACTCCATCTTCTTCAATATATATTTGCTTTTCTATCAATTCCATATCACTGTCAACATCACTCATTTCTGTATCACTACTAGAAGTATCCCTCTCTACTGTTGCTTCAGCCATTCTGACAAACTTCACAAGGATCCAAGAACGAACGAACAGTTGTTGTCAAGTAGTGTTGCAATTACAGCCGCATGCAAATTTAAAATTCCCGCGCCCGCCAATTGTATAGTGTACGGAATTCAGTAAATTTTCCGCCATACCCACCATAACGGTGTTTGCGGAGCGCGATTTTCCGTTATACGGAGGCGTTTCCAATCCACGTGAAGCGTATATATTATCCCGAGGTGGATATTACCGCCGAAACAAAACTAAGTCTTGAAGTAGACTCTAAATGTGCCATGGTACCTGTGTTGGTACAACCTAATAGTGAGCAGCCATGCCTGCTAGGAACTAATGCTGCAACAGTGTTAGGACTGAAGTTCCTACGACCCACAGGGGAACAACTAGTAATGGAACCAGCAGTGCAAGCAGGGGTAGATGCTGACCAAGGGCCAGCTCAAGCCAACGTCACCTTGGTACAGACAAGTACCATACCTGGTCGAAAGGGAAGGTTCTTAGAGGCCATAGTAGACCTGGACTTTGGTGATGGAGTAGATCTACTATTTGAGCCCGAAGGAAATGTATTGAGAGAGAAAGGAATTAGTCCACAAGAATGTTTGTTGACCACAAATTCCAAGGGTACCTTGTTGATCCCACTCCAAAATTTCCGAAGTGAAAATGCGAATGTCGCTGGAGGCACAAAACTTGGAACTGCGAGCATTGTGGACAATACACCTGTCAACAAGTCCAAGGTGGAGTGTGTTCAAGCCAGCACTGAAGCATCACCTGAGGCTGCATATGAGAGGGACAGGAGAGAAGTATTAAAGAGCCAATTAAGTCTCACTCAAGGTGAACTGACACCAGACTAATACAGACAATTGGAGGCTCTTCTCCTAGATAATAGCGATGTATTTGCTGTGAGCAGCTCTGAGCTAGGCCAGACATCCCTAGTGTCTCATAGAATTGATACTGGAGAACAACCACCTATTAAACAGCAACCCAGGAGAACACCATTTGTCCATCGAGAAAAGACAGCAGAACTCGTCGAAGAGATGCTGCACCAGGGCGTGATTAAATCTTCATCTAGTGCCTGGGCCAGCCCTGTTGTTTTAGTACCCAAAAAGGATGGATCAGTAAGATTCTGCGTGGACTACAGGCGACTAAATGCTGTCACAAACAGTGGCGGATTTAGGCATGGTTCCATGGGTTCCATGGAACCCCCCTTACAGCTGAGACCTCGCATTATAATTAACTGTGCAGATTGGAAAAGGCCAAGCTGGAACCCTCCTTTCAACTTAAAAATACTAAAAGCAACTCAAAATCACACTAAATATTAGTTTTTTGTGAAAAATATAGAGTTTCTGACTCTTTCTTGCCGTTTTTGTCTTCCACTCAGGCTTTTTTGGCAAAATTTTTAGCTGCACGAGCGCTAAAGGGGCGGGGCTGTTGCGACCGGAAGTGGGCGTGGCTACATAAAAATTTTAGCGCGCTCTGCGCGCATTGATTAGAACCCCCCTATACAATTTTCTAGATCCGCCACTGACAAAAAAAGATGTATATCCTCTTCCCAGAATTGATATCCTTGACACATTGAAAGATGCCAAATATTTCTCTACTTTAGATCTGGCCTCAGGATATTGGCAAATAGAAATGGACCCTGCCACACGGGACAAATCTGCCTTTCAACTCATGCCGGGCTGTACGAATTTCAAAGGCTGGTGCAGACCGTATTGCACGGACTGGAATGGAAATCATGTTTCGTATACATAGATGATATTCTTGTATGTTCTCACACATTGGAAGAGCACCTGGAGCATCTTGCTCAAGTTTTTGAAAGGTTACGAAAAGCTGGCCTAACTCTCAAACCAAAGAAATGCTCATTTTACTGGAACAAGTCAGCTATCTGGGCCATATCATCTCGAAGGATGGGATTTCTCCAGACCCAGCAAAGATTCTGAAAGTCAAAGAATTTCCCATCCCTACTGATGTAACTAAGGTCAAGCAATTCCTTGGACTTGCATCCTATTACCGAAGATTTATTCCTGGATTTGCTAAAAAAGCTCACCCCCTCCATTCTCTCACTAAGAAAGATGCTACTTTCGAATGGACAGCCAACTGCCAAAGTGCCTTCGAACAAATCAAAGAATTGTTGACACAACCTCCAGTACTTGCATACCCGAGCTTTGGCGAGGACGAGGAATTTGTGCTGGAAAACGGATGCGAGCGGAGATGGACTCGGTGCTGTTCTAGCACAAAAACAGCCAGATGGTTTTGTTCACCCAATAGCATATGCTTCTCGAAGCCTGAATCAGCACGAAAAGAACTACTCCATCTCTGAACTGGAGACACTCGCATTGGTCTGGGCTGTAAAGCAGTTTCGATGCTACCTGTTAGGACATAAGTGCACTGTATACACTGACCATGCTGCTTGTACCTCTCTTCTCAACACACCTCATCCCTCAGCGAAGTTGGCAAGATGGGTGATGATCATCCAAGAAATGAATCTAGACATCCGTCACCGTACTGGCAAGAGTAACAGTAATGCTGACGCTTTGTCACGGAACCCAGTACTTGAAGCTGAGTGTGATGCGGGTGAAGCCCAAGTTTTGCAAGCAACCTCGGATGACCTAGTTCCACATCAGTCTGACATTCCACCTCCAAAGGCAATCGAAGGGCTCAAAGAGCTGCAGCGAAAAGATTCAACTCTCTGTCACATATTCAATCTGATTGAAAAAGACAAAGTACCTGAAGAGGAAGGACTAGCAAAGAGGTTAATCCGTGAACAGGACCAGTATGAGATCATCGATGGGATCCTGCACCATGAAAGCCCTATTAGCCAAGGACACTGGCGGATTGTCGTGCCAGAGTGCCTGCAAGCCAGGGTGCTAGATGAAGCTCATTCAGGAAGATTTGCAGGTCATTTTGGAGAGAGAAAGATCTATGACACGTTGAAGAAAACATATTGGTGGAGAGGCATGAGATCTGCAGTGAGGAGGCAGGTCAGATCCTGTCTAACCTGTGCCACTAGGAAAGGAACTGGAAGGGCAACGAGACCACCTCTACAACCCATCCCAGTAGGAGGACCTTTTCACAGGGTTGGAGTGGATGTCCTACAGCTCCCACTTACAACATCTGGCAACCAGTATGTAGTCGTTTTTATGGACTACCTAACCAAGTGGGCTGAAGCGTTCCCCGTGGATAACCAAACCGCCACCACAACAGCTCAGCTACTTGTGGAAGAAGTATTTTGTAGACATGGAGCTCCAGAAGAACTTTGGTCTGACCGGGGACCAAACTTTCTTTCTGAATTGATTGAAGAGGTGTGCAGACTCCTGAACATAAAGAAGGTGAACACCTCAGGGTATCATCCCCAGACCGACGGTCTTGTTGAAAAATTCAACTGTACTCTTTCCAACATGATAGCAAAGTCAGCTCAACAAAATGGAAGTGATTGGGACCGACACCTTCCATTTCTCCTTTTTGCATATCGTGCTACAGTGCAGGAATCAACCCGAGAATCTCCGTTTTACCTCCTGTACAGAAGAGACCCTCGTCTGCCGTCAGATAACGTGCTGCACTATCGTAGAAGTCCATATATTGTACACCCAGATGACTACAAAACAGAACTCACGATCAACTTGTCAGAAGCTTGGGGAATGGCGCAAGAGAAGATTGAGTCTGCTCAGAAGAGACAGAAAGCAAACTATGATAAGCACTCGACAGCAGTCCACTACAAACCTGGTGACCGAGTCATGGTTTACATGCCCAGCGCTGTGCGAGGAAAAGCATGGAAACTTGCAACACCATTCTATGGACCATACAGAGTTTTGAATGTTACTCCGACCAATCTTGAGGCAAGACCTGTAGACAAGCCTGACGCCGAGTCAATATTCGTCTCCTTAAGTCGAGTGAGACCATGTTTCCCGGAGCTACCAGATGTGTCATGGTGTGGAAAAGCCAAGAAACAAAGAAAACAGAAGCAGAAAAAGAAGCAGAGAGTGAAGGAGGACCCTCAGCCCCCAGCTGAGCAAGAATGGGACCTACCACTCGCTCCATGACAAGGAAACAGCAGGATGTTGCACCATCAACCTGAACCAAACATGACCTGCATAAGTAATTTACTGACTCTTAAATTAGTATTCTCTATTGTATTCGAGGACGACTTCAATTTCAGTGAGGGGAAGTGTAAAGTTGTACATTGCTATGCTATCGAATTTGTTAATTGCATTCCGTAGTACAGGCAGTATTGTTATGTTGTGTTTAGGAGTATAAGATACTGTGTACTAGAGTTATATTTTAGAGTTGTACTGAGTCCTCATGATTCTGAGTCTGACATTATAATAAGAAAGGTTTCACTGTGAATAACACGGCCTTGCGGGCACCACAACTTACGGTCTAAGACCCTGACTGTTACATAGGGATCAAGAATAAATCAAAAATGAAGTAGTCATGTGCCGAAATTGAGACATGCCTTGTTCCAATGCTTTTTACCGCACTGCCCATTCCTACACTACTTATTTTTTNAAATATAACAGACAGGCAACTTAAACTGGACTGCCGGCCAAGAGTTGGGCATAAGTAGTCATGTGCTGAAATTAAGACACAGTGCCTTGTTCCAGTACTTTTTACTGCACTGCCCATTTCTACACTATTTTTTTCTACTTGTTAATTCACTTTTTTCAACACGAGACTGTTACTTTTCAAATAAGTCAGTAAGTAAGTACGTAAGTACGTATGTTAGGAGAACAAAAAACACTATGGTGGCTTCCCACTAGCGCTCTTTACTGGTGCTGAGAAAAATTTTGTGCCTTGCATGCAGTTGGTAATCTGTCAGTAAGAGCCTCTGAGCAATTTTGAAGGTTTAATTTTGTTTGACTAGAGTCGGCCCATACGTACTATGATAGTAATGTCCTTTCACAACAATTTCAAACATCACATAAATCAAAACTATATACAAATACACCAATCCAACCCAAAGGTCAACCTTACATGCCTGGATATAATCAGATCATTGCCAATGAATCTAAATGGGCTTCAATTAGAATAAGTGAACTGTGACATTCCAAACAATTTTGATATCCACTCATCGAAGGTAGCTATGTAGCTACTGTACATCAATGCAGAGGGCAAAAACAGATAACAGCCAGCTCATGAAAGTAATTAAAATAAACACTAGCTAGCTGATAATCACAGTACAATGAATTAGCAGTACCAAAACTGAGTTGTAGCCATGTGCTTATATCAATGCATACATCACACGATCTAATACTATACCACCTATAGGTAACACATGCGACATTAATCCAATAACAAAAAATAGAAATTCCACATTTACTCAAGCACTCAACGATACCTACTTAAATCATATACCATGTTTACCTACACCAAACACGATCACCTCGATCCACACCCTTTGGAACATTCGCACACCACCCTATACTATATACATATCGCTATAGTAGCGGTGCGATATCGGGAAATATCACGAGTAAATTGCCTATAGGTATTATGTTGTAATGATAATAAAATCAAGTATGCACCCAAAAAATTATTGACTTAGCTGCTATTTGGGAGTGGTATACTTGAATACAGCACTGTAGATCACTGTGAGTGTTACACAACACGGTTGTGAATTAAAGATCCTATATAAAGCAAAAGAATATAAATTATGACTATTAGCAAATGAATATTTGTATTGCTTCATCGTACCTAGAAATTGTTGACTTGTATTATGTTACAGATGGTGTAGCTGCTTAAGAAGGTAATTTGTAGAAACATATATAGTAGAGCTTTTATAGCTATGGAGTTCTGGTCCAGTGTTAGTTGTACACACGGTTGATGCAGTAATGAAGGCTGCGTATATATGGAGGGTCTATACAGGAGTGAAAAATAATTTGATACAAAGCAAGCTACTACTTTACTTATCAAACTTACTTTAGGTTTGATGAAAAACGTGATTCCAATCAATACGGACTCTAATTAGTGGGGGGTTTTCTCACTGAGTCAGTTATAGCAGAATAGTTTTCTGGAGCAAGTGAGACTCGAAAGTAACTTCTGACTTCAACAGATAGCAGGTACACAACAAGAAACAAACTTTTGTTTTTGTTTCATGAGTGAAGCAAAGTTTGAATTTCCAAGCTCAAGTTGAATTCAAGGTGCTATGGAAATGGTTGCTAAGCAGCAAGCTGGGCCAGCCATACACCATGCGCCACATAATATTATGCACACGAGCTTGGTACGTGCATTTCACGCGCGAGCTCCATACATGGGTAATGAATATGAATAATACATAATTATTGATATCTAATGAATAATACATGAGTACAATAATAATGGCTACCATATGGAGAAGGCGCTTTTCGCCTTGTATCCAGGAACTCGATGAGAGACACGAAAAACCGATGGCAAAAGCGACTGTCCCGGAATAAACCAAGTTCATTCGTTCAAGAATCAGCTTCTAAAAGTGAATATTCTCCGAGAAACTTGAGCCAAGATAGAAGAAGAAGAAGAATAAGAAGATGGCGAAAATGGGAGCTTTGGCATGTTTGTGTTTGTTACTTTAGTAATGGTTTTAGGCCATGTTTTTTGGCTCATTGGAAAGAGAAAGAGCTAAATAGTAGCTTAAGAAGCCTTTTAGTGCTAAGCACTCGGTTTTTGCAGAGTTATTCGCATGAATATTTGTATTGCGCTAATGGGCCATCCATGCCATTCTTGTGTACCCAGTACTACCTTACTGGGAATAACATAAGCTATAATATCCATGCTGATAGTGTACAAGTAACTACCATATACACACAAACTCAAATGTGATGTAGAATTATGAAAAAATGAGAACAAACAAGTGAAAAAAACATTGAAAATGTAGGAATGGCCAAATCGTAGAAAAGAAAGCAAACAAGATGGAATGGCTGTTTGAGTGTGTAAAGAATTATTCCTATGGGCAACATGAGGGACGGGAAGAGAATACTACATGCAGCCCACACAGGAATGATTCTGCACACACTCAAACAGCCATTCAATTTTGTTCGCTTTCTTTTTTACAATTTGGCCATTCCTATGCATCACAAGAAAAAAAAACATTGGAAATGTAATAAGACACAGGAATGGCTAATTCATAAAAAGAACGCAAACAAGATTGAATGGCCTTTAGAATTCTTCCTGTATGGGCTGCATTTAACAATCTCCTTATTGAGTCTCTCATTTTGCCCACAGGAAGAATTCCTTACACACTCTAACAGCCATTCCATCTTGTTTGCATTCTTTTTACGATTTAGCCATTCCTGTGTCTCATTACACTTCCAATGTTGTTTTTACTTGTTTGCTCTTATTTTTCCATATTTCTACAAATTACATTTGAGTTGGTGTGTGTAGCTACCTACTGAGCTAGTAGTCTGGCAAGCCAGACTCACTGAGCCAGCGGTGGGCTGCTGAGCTGGTACTCGGTGGTCAAAAGTTGTCATGGTGTAGCCTGCTTGATACTGAAGTGAAACACACATTTGAAGGCAGGAACTGTATCATAAGATTTACTTGTCTTTCTATATGTTATGATAATCGAAGTCCTGATTCATATCTTAAGAAGAGCAATGGTCACCATCCACACACATATTTCTCTTCATTGAATATTATAGATCGAGCAAGAAATGGAGATGATTCTTGGTAAGACTGACTGCAAGTCGAGCTTTATATCTCAGTGGAAACTGTTTTATCCAGCTGTTTTCCGGTATGGACAGAACAGTGGCAAAAAAGCTATATCTACTTTTGTTAGTGAAGTGGATGATAGTATAAATATCATAACATTTCATGGATAAAAGTGTCTCAATCATCAGGTACATGTATATCTTGTATCACCAACATATGCAGATGAGATTTCCAGACAAGTAGGTGCTTTGCTCATGCTTTGGGGAGAATTGCTGACAATCCTCTCATTTATTTCTATGAAGAATATGATGGCGTAAGTAAGTAGTTATAAAGTGATTATACACGTGACTGTGCAATTAAATGTGCACGAGGTTGTAACTGTGGGATGATGCTATCAAGGAGCCACTCCGAAATTCCCCAAGATTGGCAGCATTGAAAAACGACCAAAGTGCAACACAATACTTTAAACAAAAAGTTCTATGTGAAGTGTCATCACTTCAGATGGCCTTATTTATAACTTATAGCAGTGGCGGATCTAGGAAATTGAATAGGGGGGTTCTAATCAATGTGCGCGAATTTTTTTACGTAGCCACTCCCACTTCTGGTCACAACAGCCCCCGCCCCTTTAGCGCTCATGCAGCTAAAATTTTGCCAAAAAAGCCTGAATGGAAGAAAAAACGGCAAGAAAGAGACAGAAACTCTATATTTTTCACAAAAGACTAATATTCAGCGTGATTCTGAGTTGCTTTTAGTATTTTTAAGTTGAAAGGAGGGTTCCATCTTGGCCTTTTCCAATCTGCACAGTTAATTATAATGCGAGATCTCAGCTGAAAGGGGGGTTCCGTGGAACCCTTGAACCCCCCCTGGATCCGCCACTGTATAGCCTGTATTATTATTTCTTTAACCTTCAGTATCTAAAGAAAGCTCAAGGCCTTTTTTTTGTTTTTTCAGGATTATGTGCTACCTGATCCCTCCAAACGACCAAGTACATATTTGGCAGTAATGTCTGACATAAAATCTCATGTAAACTAGCTACAATTATTAGCTGAAGTTGACTCCCATTATTATCAATGACATGATCATTGTGAACTTATTCTTATGATAATAAAATTATTGTACATTACATTATTCATTAAATTACTGTTACTATGGATACAAATTTAATTCAGTGGTATAGTACTAGTGTGGGGGTTATTGTGTAATATGGTTGGTGGAATTGACCAAAATTATATGGGTTATAAAGCACTTCAATAGCTGCTAGCACAAGTATGAGCTATCCCATGATCACACAATTGTTTTGTCATGAACAGAAACATAGCAATATCATGGTAAATTCATTGAAATGGTCATGAAACTACCATGAAAACTTCACTTTTCATGGAAAATATGTGCCATTATAATCCCATGAAAATTATTTAGCTAAAGGATACCATGAAAACACCATGAATTGTATCACTGCACAATTTCATGGCCACTAACCAAAATCAGAGAACCAATTGTAAAAGGTGTGGCTTGTTAATTACAATTAATCATTCATCATTACAACCATATACCCCAGTGATTGGGACAGTATACTGAAAGTTAGGATACTATTATTAGTCAACAATAACGGCTGTTCGGCTTGCGGTTTCGTTTGCCTTCAACTTCTGTAGCTTTAAAAATGTCCACATTATGATCGTCACTTTCATCTTCAGAAATAAACTCCCAAAACTAGATACAAACAAGCCATTGAACATTAGATTATCAGACAATAATATAATAATTATATATATGCACTACCTGAGATCTTTTCCTCTTTCTTGAATTATTTCCTGACTGGATCTAAGGAATAATACAGTTGGACAACAATGGGTAAATTTTTTGGTTACAATAAGGATAACAAAACCTTAGGGGTCTCAGTGAGTGACTGACTCGTCAGTTCTGTACGTGAGGTCTACATTGTGCGTATGTGTGCACGTGATTGAGTCAATGTCTACGTATGCAACAATGGGTATATAAATAATAATTTTTTAGATAATCAAACCTTAGGGGTCTTAGTGATCATGAGAGAGCTCTCCACTTCATCCGTACATGAAGTCTATAATTATTGTGTGTGTGTGTGTGTGCGATTAAGTCTAAGTCTGTGTATTCAACAGTGGGTAAATAACAACCTAACCTTAGGGGTCTTAGTGATCATGAGAGAGCTCTCCACAACAGAATCATCTGAACATGACATCTATGTTGTGTGTGTATGTGTGTGTGCACATGATTGAGCATATGCAACAATAGGTCAATAATAATTATAAGAAATTTTAAGATTACAACCTAACCTTAGGGGTCTTAGCAATCATGCGAAAGCTCTTTGCATCATCTGGACTGTCACATGAAGTCTATAATTATTGTGTGTGCATGTGTGTGCACATGATTGAGTCTATATCTGTGTATGCTACCGTATAGCGGGAAATTTTCGTTGGTGCAAAATTTCGTATGAAAGTGCTAGAAAAAATTTTTGTAGTTTCAAATTTCTTATACGCAGCGTGCGCTCATATAAAGTAAATGTGGAAGTTAAATTTTTGCAGTTTTAATTTTCGTATATTCCAACCGCATAAGAAATATACGAAAATTTCCACCATACTAAATTTCCCACTATACGGTATATAATTGGTAAAAAATAATCTTTCAAACCTTAGGGGTCTTAGTACTCTTCACTTCATGTGTACGTGAACTCTATAGTGTGTGTGCGTGTGCACGTGAGAATGTGCATATGAAACAATGGGAAAATAACAATATAACAAAAATAACCGAACCTTAGGGGTCTCAGTCAATGAAGTATTCTTAGATTTTGAACCCACTACCTTATGTGCAGGTGAAGTCTATATAATTGTGTGTGGATCATTGAGTATAGTCAATGTATGTGAATGCAATTGAACTTATAAAAATGGAATTGACTATTCACACCAAATTGCTGAAATAACAGATGTTCTATATGGGGCATTGATGCAAAACTATCACAAACCATAGGTGTCTCAACAGAGGGGTCATTAATGTCAATGTCACTGTCATCTTCTGTCGTATTCTTTTCATGAATTGTACTACTTTTAGACCTCATCCGTTTAGATGCACTCCCTTTACCCCTGCATGTGCTCTGTCTACGAGACCTTGTAACACTAGTATCTTTTGTTTGGTCACCAGTCTATATAATTTTCATTACAATTATAATTAGCAATGCATGTATCTGGATTACTATACTTACCAGCCCAAATATCTTCCTGTATACTGTTTGGTTTTCTTTGATCCTTTTCTGCCATTGTATTTCATACGGGCTTAAATCCCTAAGGATCACTAACCACAATGAAATATTAAGTGATACACCAATGCTAATTTTTTTACTTGTCCTTGTCACTCTCTTCGGAACTATAATTGTGATCAGAAGTTTCCTGACTATAATAGAAAAGAATAGAGTATACAAGCATGATGGTTGAATTATACATTTATATACATACATGATCGACTCAGGGGATAGTGACTTGGGGACTTGTGATGCAGAATTCTGGACAGACTTGGTTTTAGTAGTTGACTTTGGTCTTTTACTAGCTCGGTTTTTTGGTTAATCAGATTTTCCCAACTTTACATTTTGGTGCTTCCACAAAAAAATGTCTTGTTTCTCCTACGTATACATTTACAAGCCATCACGGTAAAATAATAATTACTATAATTGTAGAAATTCATTATTAATCAGTAATTTGAACTACTCACCTGCAACTGATGAAACAAGCATTTGTCCCCAACTGGTAATGGGAGTTCAATATCTTCTTTTTCTGTCAGTAACTTCACAAGCAATAATCTTCCATACATCATCTTTTCAGCTTCAGTCTCTCCTCCTGCAAAGCATACCTACAAATAATCACAGTCATATGCTATTCGTAATTATAAAATACCTTCTCCTAAGTATAATCACCTTCCAATCATTTCATCTTTGAACAACAGGGTTACTTCAGCACTGAATAATAAGCAGTGATGATAAAAACAAATTGAAAAAAACAGAAAACAAAAAAAAACCCTACCCTACAGACAGCTTTTCAAGAGAAAGCACAGCTGAAGAACCAGTCGATGAATTAGAAGACACATTCCTGGTAAACGCATAGGCTGCCTTTTCCTTCTTACTCCTATAAGACATTCTATCGCATGTATATATATATATATATTATATGACAATTCTTGACAAAGTCAAACTATATATATAGCTACCTTTTGGGGGGGATTTTAGGACCTCTTGGTGTCGGAGAAGGGAGCGTCTATTCATCAATGTATCAGACAATCGAGTCCTTAACTCTTTCTCCGACCCTCGTAAGCAAGGTGCAGTGTGATATATCTATGTTAATTAATGCAAACAATAACACAGATCATGCAATATATGTATATGTGGTGAATCAATTGCCAGTTTAACTAACATGGTCATAAAATTGTTTAAAGGTTGCAGGGGATATTTCTTCCTTATAAGGAGCCTTTTCCCACAATCCTGCTGCTTTGGCTGCCTCTCTGACTGTGTACTATATACAAAATACAACAGCAAACAAAGTATTTTGTTAGTTACAACTGAAACTTAATTAGCGTAACCTCATGAATTCAATTAAACGTGCTGCGATTACAATTTCTACAAACAGCAAGCTTTGAGCCGGTGTTGATTTGCTGTTTTTCTTTTTTCGCTCAAGTCGAATATTGGCAGTCACTACCACTCAAAACAGCACTACTATGGCCAACTTCAGAGGCAGCTGGTTCTGGTGACCTTGCATGAAACAAAATACGCTGGTGCCAGTGGTGGACTCTTGTGCTTTCCCTTGACTATTGGTGAACGATTGTCACAGCTAGAAGTGGTGGAAATCTGTTGCAATAGTGGCAACAAAAGTGCCACCTGTTCAGGAGAAATAGTCAAGTTAACAGACATAACGGCGTAGTAGATCTAGAGCTGAGCCTCTGACTGCCAAATAATTTGCAAACTTGCAAGAACTTGCATGTAGTTCACGTGATAGTAATTTGTGTGCATGTGACATGGGTACGGTAGACAAGTCTCCTCCTCCGTCTCCACCTCTAGTTTTGTCTGTCTCTGCTCGGGGTACTGAAGAAAGTGCATGTAGTGACTTGCTATATACAGTGAGCATGTCTACAGCATTGGTTCCTTGTGGGTGTCGCTATTATCGCGGTAAACTTGTAACTCCGTACGTTAGACGCCAACACACTCAGAAGTACGGTGCTCGGCCTGCAACACGATGTAGATCTGTTGAACCGCCTGCCATGGTGAGTTCTCACTCAGTGTGTGTGTGTGTGTGTGTGTGTGTGTGTGTGTGTGTGTGTGTGAGAGAGAGAGAGAGAGAGCTGGCCATGGGCTTTGCTGTTCATAGTACTAAGCCCACTACTTTTTTATATTATGATTGTGATATATAGGTAGCAATCCTCAGTGACTTTGAGGAAGAAGAGCTGTTGGCACAGTATAATAATGTTAATGGCCATGTGGAATCCAGCAGCAATTCTGAAACTGAAACTGAAACTGAAACTGAAACTGAAGCTATAAAGTTGCCAGATGCTGATGATACTGATATGGTTTTGTCACCAAGCTCTATAACACCACAACTGGATGAGTCACTTACAAACAAATCAGGTATCTGCCAGCACTTTGACCCCAGCTAATATGATACACCCGAAGCAACTACTTTATTGTATGAAGGGGCAAATATCACAGTCCTTGAGGCAATTGCCCATCATATGCACTGGTTTACTAGTCATCCAGGAACTAGTAAAGAATCACTATCTAACATTCTAGCTATGCAACACTCTAAGATACTTCCGCAGCCTAACTTACTGCCGGATTCTTATAATGCAGCATTGAAGCATATTGAGCCTTTTCTTGTGCAACCCTTACTTTTTGATGTATGTCCAAATGACTGCATAATCTTTCGTGGTGAGAATGCTATGCTTACCGAGTGTCCTGAATGTCACTTTAAACGCTTCAAGAAGAACAAAACCCCTTACAGATCATTCCGATACTTGCCTGTTGGACCCAGACTTGAGAGATTGTTCGGAACAGCTAATTTATCACAGCTAGTACAAGCCCATGGCAGTTTGAAAAATACCTCAGTGTTTAGTGACATTCATCAGTCACCTACATGGAGTACTGCTTATAGTGCAAATGGTGTGTTCAATGGAGATGCCCGTGGTATTGCCTTGGGACTCTGTACTGATGGGGTGAATCCATTTAGTCATCTCCGTACAACTTACTCAATGTGGCCAATTTTTCTCTCTCTTTTGAACTTACCAAGAACTATATACGATACAATTTTGGCAACATAATATGGGTTGGAATAGCTCCAGGTAATGGAAGACAGGAGCCCAAGAATATCCAGGCTTATTTGGAGATATTGGTTGACGAACTACTTTCACTATCAAATGCTGAAGTATATGATGCATACAAGAAAGCTTCATTTCAGCTTAAAGTTGAGATCATGCTGCACATTCTCGATTATCTCGGCATTGCCAAGGTGTTTAATATCAATGGTTTTGGCTCATATAAGGGATGTGCCTGGTGTGTGATATTCGAGGTACCACATTTTGTACTAGCTTTATTCATGCAGTTTGTAGTTAGTTTATATAACATGTATTATGTACTATGTTTGTAGGAACCTACAATAGTTCTTTGTCAAAAATGGTTTACACGGGTAGTAGGCGGTTTCTTCCGATGACCTCACCTTTAAGGTCAGTTGAGGACAAATTTCCATCAAAATCAAAAGAACTCCTGCCTCAGCCAAAGACCAGATCATTCACTGAGATGAAGAGTAACCACGAAGCTTACAATAATGCCAAAACCAAGTAAAGTTATGTAAATTAAGTTCTATATTATATTTTACATGTATATACACGGTAAACACGCATGTTAGAGTATAGTATCTAGATCTGGTATAAATTACGTATATACCTCGTAACCTTACTATCATAATGGTTATTGCTAAGTGTGGGGAGGCCTGATTTACTCATGCATATAATGCCCATGCTCATGCACTCAGCATTCCTGCAAGCAATCCTGCTTTTTGCGCTGACAGTCCTGTCTTGATAGCCTTCATGCACTTTAGTGTTGTAAAAAGTATAATCATGAACAAGTAAACATTTGGTAAAACTATATGCTTGCATGCGCTACAGATTCTCAAGTTACAAGTCTTGCCTTGTTTCACTGCTTTTTACAGCACTGCCCGTTCTTAAAATACTTTTACAAAATAATTACTACTTGTATCTGCAGAGCTCAAGCTGGTGTGATAGCTCAAGCAACGGGTTGCAAGGGAAAATATGCTCTTATGAGTTTAGAGCATCACAACCCTCAAGACCAAACAGTGCCGGATGCCATGCATACTGTAAAAGTTGTGATGGAGCACCTGCTGTATCTGATTGTTGGAAAAGAAGATTCGGGTAAGGTCAGACAGAGATTCAGAGATTTAATCTTCCCTCGACAACTACTACATCAACAGCTCCACCAAAGAAGAAAAGGAAGGGTGAATTAGAAGAAGCGCCTTTTCGGATTACTAATGACCAAATGAAACTAGCCGATCAGCGTGCACAGTCTGTTCTCTGTCCAGTGCATAATGACTTCATTCCTAAGGCATTTTTTTCAAAGACACACTTTAAATCTCATGACTGGAAGCAGGTATGTGAAATTGGGTCTATAAAATATAGTTGCAAATTTTGTGGCACTTGCAAATTTAGTATAATTCTGCCAAGGTTGATATTTATATAATTGTATACACATGCATGCATGTATGCAGATTGCTACTCTAGGAATTTTGAAGTATTGCTTACGAGGCATGCTAGCAGAGCAACACTTTACTTTTTTTTGGACACATTGGTAAAAGTGTTGCAAGAGAGTCAGTCAAAGATGACATTGAGGAGGAGTTTAATACGGCTCTAGCATATATGGAGCGAGACTTTCCACAGGTAAATAATATACACTCTGCAAGATTCCTCCATGCATGTGTATATGCAAGTGCATATACTATCAATTATTGTAATATCAGTATAATTTATGCATGTTTTTATATATATATAATTACTTGTATAATAATACTAGGTTATTTGCATGCATCTGATGCATCATATTGTTCCCGGAATTAAACGATTTGGACCAGTATACAGTACGTGGATGTATGCATTTGAGCGTTTCAACAGTTGGATTTGCCGACGTGTACTAAATCGAGCTTTCCCGGAAGCTACAGTGATTGAGACATATAGGGTAAATTGCATGCATAATAATCATTCAGTGCATGTATAATATTATTGGGAAATTTTTCTATTAAAAATTTTGCACCATGCACTTGTGCAAGATGCAAAAATTTAAATGTGTTAATTGTGTGCATGATTCATGATGATGATGATCTTTACCGAATTATAGTCGAAATGGTTAAAATTAAACATGCACAGGAACATATTGCAGTAGTGGAAATTCCCCAATCTATGGTATAAGATAACCATAGTACATTATATATGATAAATGTATCCACACTGTCAGGCCTTACTCTTATTATAGAAGTGTGATAAAAGGGTGAAAACATCAAGCAGTAGCAGTACGTGGTGGCACTGGTTATATATACATGTGCACCCTGTAGCTATTATATTGTGTTTGTAAGCAGGAATAGTTTATTATATACCATGCATTGTATGTTTCTTATCCAATATTTTGATAATAACTTTAATTGATGGATCGTTGTCTGCATGCATGCAAAATTTATAGCTATAGGCTCCACAAGACTTTGTAGATACATATGTATATTGGTTAATTCATTCTGTAATCATTAATTAAAAATGCATGTATATGCAGATATTTGAATGGTGTAACTACATGGAGATGTCAGGAAGGTTGAAAAACGAGACACAGGCTACTAAAACCCACTTCATTTTTGGAACTGCCACCAAAGGCATACTTCCAATGCAGCATTTGTCAGTTTTGCAAGTGGAGTATCAAAAGTCAGTAGCAAATTATGCAAGGATACAGAAAGAGTACCAGAGTGCTGCTAAACGAGCTTCAAATTCTCGTTGCAAGTCCTTTTTTCCTGATAGGGATAGCTGGAATCCGCCTGGAAGAATTTTAAGTGGCAACGAGAGAGAGTTGCTTGTTGGACCATCGAGTAATGTTACTTTTTATAACAAAGTAACAGTTCAGGATCAAACAACACACAGGCTAATTGAGTACAACTGTCTAAATGCTGATCTTGTACCAAGCAGAATTCCGAAACAGTGTTCATCATTTATTTCAATCAAGGGTGCAACTACCAAACCAATATTTGGGTATATTGTGGCATTGTTTACGCATAATTTTGCACAAACCAGCTTTTTGTGGGCTGTCATCAATCAGTTTATAGACTTTGAATATGATTTTGATGTTAGAATGTGGTATGTGCCTGTGGATCGTGTGATACAATTACCCATTGGACTCGACCAACTGTCATATCCTCTTGTAGTAGCAGTTGATGAAAGCCTATTATGGTTTTTAAATACACAAGCATCTGCTAATTGACTCTGTGTTTTGTTGTTTCCCCGGTAAATCATGTCATGTGCATAAGTAACTGTTATGTCTTGATCTTTTATTGTAATACAAATGAATTCTTTCTCAGTTAATGATGCAAAAATCATATAGTCAGCATAGAGTTTGCTAAGTCATATGGTTCTACGACTAGATTTGACAATGCATGCAAGCATAATTATATTATTGCCAATGCCTGATATATAATTATTGTTACTACTGTTGATTGGGCGATTTTCATAGTTCAAAAAATTTTGTATGACACTGCATTTACGAAAATTAAAATCTGCGAAAATTTAAAACATGGACTTTTAAACATTACAATCCGTTAAAAAAATTTTGTACTAAGTATTCTATGCATGGTATATTGATTATTGCAAGCTTTAATGCTTGGTATAATAATTGTGTGTGTTGTCAAAGGTGTATGTTCGTTTTAGCTAGACTGTATCAGTGGCGGATCCAGAGGGGTTTCCGTAGTTTCCGTGGAAACCCCCTTTTGGCCAGGCCAGCTTATAATTTTTTTTACAACAAACAACAGAAAGCTAACTTGTGGACTCTTACAAGTAGAAAATACTTACATTGAGAGCCTTGATTGCAAATTTAGGACAAGAAATATGAGCTAGAACGCTTGGATACTTGCACAAAACAGCTAGCTAGTCAGCTCCTTAGCGCGATCGACGCTCGTTGCAAAGTTCATGGAAGTGAAAAATGGGTGGGGCTGTATTACGCAAAATAGGCGTGTTTTAGCAAAAGTGGGCGTGGCTACCCCAAAATTTTCGCGCGCTCTGCGCGCACTATTGTTACAAACCCCCTTTCAAAAATCCTAGATCCACCACTGTGTATTCGGGATCCACTGATGATGTGTGCATATGATAATATTATTTCATGGCATCATTGAATCTATTTCATGGGGAAGCTTATATTTCATGGGAAGTTTTGTATTTCATGGGGTATCATCTCCATTAAATTGTATTTCATGGGATATTCATAGACATGGTATTGTCCCATGAAAATACTATGACGCAACTTTAATGGCTATCCTCTATTGAAACATAGTAGTTTCATGTAGGCAACATGGAATTTTCATTTCTGCTCACGATTCTAGTGTAGGTTGCCTAAGTTTTAACTGAACCGTCTGGGTCACTACATCTGTTTTTCTTTAGTTATAAAGTTGGTTTGCAGTAAGATAAATCAACCCAAAAGTTGAAGCAAGGCGAAAAGCGCCTCCTCCATATGGCCGCCATTAATTTCTACACTCATGCATAATTCATTAGCTTCTAGAAAATTTGAATTGACGACCCTTTCCACACACAAAAGTGTGCGTTATTTGGAATTAAATGCACTGAAGTTTGTGATACCTGGTTGCTCTTCTTAAGAGATGAATCAGGACTTTGATTATCATAACATATAGAAAGGCAAGTAAATCTTATGATACAGCTCCTGCCTCCAATTGACTGAGATGTGTGTTTCACTTCAGTATCAAGCAGGCTACACAACTTGCCAGTTCAGCAGCCTGCCGCTGGCTCAGTGAGTCTGGCTTGCCAGACTACTAACTACACACACCAACACAAATGTAATTTGTAGAATTATAGAAAAAAGAGACCAAACAAGTAAAAAAAAAAACATTGGAAATATAATGAGACACAGTAATGGTAAAAAGAATGCAAATGTAAAGTGGACACTTGTTTAATATTCATGTAGTTCTATGTTTAGTTGACTGTGTTTTGTATTATACTATTGGACATTGGATTTAGCCCTGATTCTTTGAGATTAGGCCCTGATTTTGTTGTTGTTGTATATATTGTAAGCCTTGGACTATTTTGTCAGAGTTGAGTTGAATTCTGTGTAGTTGAAGTTGCTTTTGCTGTGTATGAGCTAGTGAAAGAATGACATTTACTATTGCTCATTGGTGAACCACTTTACACTTGGAGGTCCTGCCGAGACAAAATTGCAAT
This sequence comes from Tethya wilhelma, assembly GCA_964030475.1. Taxonomy (NCBI): domain Eukaryota; kingdom Metazoa; phylum Porifera; class Demospongiae; order Tethyida; family Tethyidae; genus Tethya; species Tethya wilhelma. Next base: position 46,220 of record CAXIPT010000056.1, read on the forward strand.
TGACCACTAGAAGCAATGGCTTACAATCCAAGTGGGAGACAAGCCACTATTCAGCAACAGCACCTGCAAGGGAACCTACCTGAGTTCAATAGCCCTCTGAGGGTGCTCTCCTCTACTCCTCATGACCAAGGGGTCAGTGAGTGGCCTGGCCAAGCCGTTGAGGGAGCAGAACTGCTGTTTAGTTACAGCCAGGGCTTCCTTCTGGACAGTACACAAGTCCAGCCATTGAGGTTCCCACTCAACTCTCAACGAATGAAGCTAGCTTACCTCCGCAAGGTTGCAGAGAAGCTAGGACTGCCTTCTACCGCTCCCGCTGATGATCTACGAATTGTGATCGAAGGGAAGCTGGGTCGTGAACCCGAGAACGTCCAAGTAACAGCCAAAGAGGCCGCCACGAAAGATGTGGTGCAGCTACAGGATGCTTATGGAGTGTTCCTGGAAGTGGACGTAGACAAAAGCACGAAGCAGGTGCTGCAAGGTACTGGCAGTCACACCTCACTGAACACGCTTGATGGCGAAGACGATGATGGTGAGGGAGGAGCTGGAGACCTCCAAAGAGAGCTCATGGAGCTCCGAACCGAGCGTGATGAGTTGGCAGCTCAGAATGTTCAGCTACAGGAGGAGCTTGCCAAAGAGAAAGAGCGAGTACAGGAGTTGTGGCAGGAAAATTGCTCACAAAATGCTATCTCTGACCGTCGGCTCCTGGAGCAAGAGATTGAAATCGCTCAGCTGAGACAAAGACTCTCCCGATTAGAGTCGGGGCATGGCAAAGGCCACGCCCACTTTAAACAAACAAGTTGGCTGGGGGGTGGAACATGCCAAGAGGCAACACACCCACTTTCAACTGCTGTCCCAGTGCAGCGCAGAGGTAAAGCTCCACCAGTGGACCCTTTTACTGGTGATTCACCCACTGTACGTGTGGAGGAGTGGTTCCCTGCCTTGGAAAGGGCAGCTCATTGGAATGGTTGGAACCAAGAAGAACTCCTAATCCAACTTGCCGGTCATCTGAGAGGTAGAGCCCTCGTAGAATGGAATCTCCTTGACACACAGGAGAAAGAAAGCTACGAAGCAGCCAAGCTGGCCCTGCAGTCTCGATTGGATGCAGGTGGACGAACTCTGGCAGCCCAAGACTTCAGGCACACCATGCAACAAGAGGGAGAATCGGTTGCAGACTTCATTGTAAAGATGGAAAGAATTTTCCAGCTTGCGTATGGCAGAGACCAAATGTCAAAGGAGACTAGGCAGACGCTCCTGCACAGTCAACTGCAGGAAGGACTCAGAGATGAGCTAATGAGAGCAGCTGCAGTCTCCGGTGCCCAGACGTACCAAGAGTTGTGCCTGGCTGCCAAAAATGAAGAAAAAAGGCTGGCAAATTTCAAGAAACGGCAACAATATCACCGTTCAGCTGCCCAGCAGCGGCCTGAGAAAAATCCCAAAGTCATTTCTACTGAAAAGTCACAAGGTGATCAATCTGCTTCTCAAAAGCCAAAGTCAGCACAAAGTGGGCCACATTGCCAGAAACTGCCATAAAAAGAACAAACCTCTGAGAGCAAGGGCTCAGGAAACAAGGCTAGCAACCCACCAACGGGTAACACAAGGCAGGTGGAGAGTGAGCAGGTCAATAGTGACCAGCAAAACCCAATGGAGCTCTTGTATTCTGACTCTTCTGAGGAAGAGGCAAATGTAAGTCGAGTCAGGGTAGACGACACAGGGAGTCACCCACAATGTGCAAAGGTGCAAGTGCAGGGAGTACCTATGTATGGCATAGTTGACAGTGGAGCCGATATCACTATCATTGGTGGACGCATGTTCCGCAAGGTTGCTGCTGTCGCAAGACTCAGGAAGAGAGATTTCAAAAAGCCTGACAAACAGGCAAGGACTTATGATCAAAGAACTTTTACTCTCGATGGTCGAATGGACTTTGAAATTGAATTCAATGGCAAAGTGATCACTACACCTGTGTACATCAAAATGGATGCACACGANCTCTTACTTTTGGGTGGAGTAACTTCACTTTCTGGTGACGTCTCTTCAGCATCCCCTTCAACAGTAGTACTCTGAGAGCCACCCCCAAGAGCGTCGATTTCACTATCACTAATGCTGCCCTCACTGTGACTTGTCTCACTCTCCAAGTCACTCGCTTCAGTGCTGTGATAGCTACTTCTTGAACTTGAGTCCCACTCGACTGTGCTCACTGTAGCTGCCATACTAGTCCTGTTACACAGAAAGTCTAGCCACGAGGAAACAAAGAACTTTCTCTCTAGCTCTGTGAGCTGCGCGTGCCCTCTGCCGCGCCATGTGGTCTAAGGTTGACGTCATAAAATGAAGCTACCTGATTGGTCACTTGCAGGTTAGACCAGTCTGGCATTCCAGTTTCCCTGATTTCTGTCCATGCTCTAACTTCAGTTACTAAATATAGCAGATAGTGATCTAGCCTTGTCAGCTATATTTTTGGCACAGTTAAATGACGTCATAGAGAGGTGTTTGGGGGCAAAATCTGAGTTAATTAAAAGTGGTGGAGTAGCCCACTCTGGTTCTCAGCCATTCAATTGTGAAGATATGGGAAAGAGAGCAGACTACCCGATACCAGCTAACATTGCAGTTAAGACTTAGCAATGGGTTCACATCACACTCCAATGATGTGAACACTGTAATCTTATTAGATTTTGATGGTTGTGTAGTGTGTACATATATTCCCAGTACAGTAGTACTGGGTACACAAGAATGGCACATATGGCCCATTAGCGCAATACAAATATTCACGCAAATAACTCTGCAAAAACTGAGCGCTTAGCACTAAAAGGCTTCTTAAGCTACTATTTAGCTCTTTCTCTTTCTAATGAGCCCAAAAACATGGCCTAAAACCATCGCTAAAGTAACAAACACAAACATGCCAAACCTCCAATTTTCTCCATCTTCTTCTTTTTCTTCTTCTTCCATCTTGGCTCAACTTTTCTCAGAGACTACTCACTTTCAGAAGCTGATTCTTGAACAAACAAACTTGGTTTCTTCCAGGACAGTCGCTTTTGCCATCGGTTTTTAGCGCCTCTCATTGAGTAGCTAGATACAATGAGAAAAGCGCCTCCTCCATATGGCCGCCATTAATTTCTATATTATGCAAAATTCATTAGCTTCTAGAAAGTTCGAATTGACGACCCTTTCCATACAAAAAAAGTGTGCGTTATTTGGAATTAAATGCACTGAAGTTGCCTGGAATTATTTTGTGATACCTGGTTGCGAGATGAGTCAGAACTTTGATTATCATTCCCAGTACGGTAGTACTGGGTAGCATGGATGGCCCATTAGCGCAATACAAATATTCATGCGAATAACTGCAAAAACTGAGTGCTTGGCACTAAAAGGCTTCTAAAGCTACTATTCAGCTCTTTCTCTTTCTAACGAGCCCTAAAACATGGCCTAAAACCATCGCTAATGTACCAAACTAAAATATGCCAAACCTCCATCTTCTTCTCATTCTTTTTCTATCTTGGCTCAACTTTTCTCAGAGACTATTCACTTTTCGAAGCTGATTCTTGAACGAACAAACTTGGTTTCTTCGGGGACAGTCACTTTTGCCATCGGTTTTTTGTGTCTCTCGTTGAGTCACTAGATACAAGGCGAAAAGCGCCTTCTCCATATGACGGCCATTAATTTCTAAATCATGCATTATTCAATAGCTAGCCTAACGACCCTTTCCATATTCAAGTGCGCGTTATTTGGAATCTATTGCGGCATGCAGTGCCCCAACATCTGTCCTATCCTGTCGTTCTCTGTGTTCAGTTCTTCAGTATGGAAGCTAACAAGACACAAATATAATGGACATAAATCATGTTCAACCTATGGGCTCAGAGTTTCAGCTGTCTGAAAGGCATGTACTGTAGCTAGCTAGCTAGCTACTAGTAGGTCCCGGCTGTTGGCAAGTTCTCTACGCAGGATGAAGACTAAATTCCCCTGATATTGTAAACAATTTTTCAAAAAAAATAGAACAAACAAGTACAAAAAACATTAGAAATGTAATGCAAACATAGGAATGGCCAAATCGTAAAAAAATGAGCAAACAAGATAGAAACGGTTGTCAGATTGAGCAAGTTCATTCCTGTGTCTACAATGTCATTGAGCTCAGTTGAGATATGAACATAGGTGACACAGTGAAATGAACTCGCTCAATCTGACAACCATTCCTATCTTGTTTGCTCATTTTTTTACGATTTGGCCATTCCTATGTTTGCATTACATTTCTAATGTTTTTTGTACTTGTAACATATAGAAAGGCAAGTAAATCATATGATACAGCTCCTGCATCCAAACAGCTCAGTAGCCCGCCGCTGGCTCAGTGAGTCTGGCTTGCCAGACTTACTAACTACACACACCAACACAAATGTAATTTGTAGAATTATGGAAAAATGAGAACAAACAAGTAAAAAAAACATTGGAAATGTAAGGAATGGCTAAATCGTAAAAAGAGCACAAACAAGATGGAATAGCTGTTAGAGTGTGTGAGGAATTCTTCCTGTGGGCAAAATGAGAGACTCAATAAGGAGATTGTTAAATGCAGCCCATACAAGAAGAATTCTGCACACACTCTAAGAGCCATTCCATCTTGTTTGTGCTCTTTTTACGATTTAGCCATTCCTGTGTCTCATTACATTTCCAATGTTTTTTTTTTACTTTATAATTATATTGCTAATTTAAATCTCATTTCTGCAAAGAACTGAAACAAGTGAGTTCTAAATTTGATGTGTATGTGTCATGGTGTCTGTGCTAGTCAGGGGCGGATCCAGGATTCTGAGATTACTGGGGTTGCAAAAAATGCGTGCAAACCGCGCCGAAAAAGTTTAGTATCCACATAGCCATCCAGGCTTTGAGGCTGGCGCTAAAACGCCTTATAAACTAAGCTTCAGCAGCAGTAGTAATAGTTTATTGCGTAATATAGCCAATGCAGTTGACTCGTTTTGGGTGGTTGCAACCCCAGAACCCCCCTAGATCTGTCCCTGCTAGTGTCTCTCGATCTCTCTCTCTGAGTGTGTGTGTATCTGTACAAGTGTGTTGAAGTCAGTATATGCATGTGCATTTGTGTGTATGTGCATTGTGTATGCGTTGTGTGTGAGTGTGCGTGTATATATGTGTGTGTGTATATGATTCATTGTGTGTGAGTTTGCGTGTACATGTGTGTGTGTATATGATGCGTTGTGTGTGAGTGTGCATGTACATATGTGTGTGTGTATATGTGTGCATGTGTAGATGCGTGTGTGTGCAATATTTGGAGTAAAAATTTTTTTAGCTATTTTCAGGGACTTACTACAACTACATCATTTCACTGCTTTGTGAATAATGATTTTTCCTCATCTGTACCTGAGCTTAAAAGGATTTACCAGGAATGGTTGAGTCTTAGCAAAGTAACAAAATTATCATTGTTGTATACTTACATTTATGAACTTTTCTCTTAGGTGGTCAGATGGAGAGCCTATTTATAGTGAACACCAGGTGCTGGTTGGCATATTTTGTGTACTGTTTCTGAAATTTCGTCTCTCTTATTCAGTCTGATGACAAAATTTAATGTACATTAAGTTGAACCAGTGGAGCAAGTTTTGAATTTAACAATGGTCCCATATACAATTTTTATCTTGATTAACATATTCATGCATTAATGCACATGAGGACATTAATCTGTAATCAAAGTAAAGACTTGAGCTTTGTTAACAGTAGTTAGCTGAGAAGTCTGTAAAGTGCCCCCACCATAATTAATGTAGTTAACTCTTTAGGACCTGGTAGACGGATTTATCCGCACGCACATATTCACCAATCGTGTAATCAGCGATTTTTTGCACCTTTTATTTTATAGTCATAGTGTTTGAGCTCTGAGCTTTAGACTTGCTGTGCAGTTAGGTGAGGATGTGCTCTACCAAGTAAGAGTCAGGTCTGATTAGTGGGAGGGGATATATAAGCTTTAGAGTTCAAAGGTCGTGATCGCGGCGAGATCGTGACCTTTGGTTTTAAACTCATGTTTTTTCTTAGTGCTATGCAGGAGAAGCTTGACACTAGCTATAGAGGTGCAGGAAGGCTTAGACTATTCCTGCATGCAAGCGCTTTTGCAGTGCTGCTCTTCAAGCTGGAAAAAAGCCTAAAGTATGCAGGTTGTTTGGCAAACTTTGACCCCTTCCATTTATGCAAGCTTTTTAGCTAATAAAAGCAAACCTAGAACTAATTTGATATAGCCATGGCTTAGTACAACCATAGCTAAACTACAAAAGAGAGTGACTAAGGCTAAAGCAAGAACAAAAAAATGTAAGATTAATTAAATATTCATAAAATCTAATTAAATATTCCCAGTACGGTAATACAGGAATGGCACGGATGGTCCAATAGCGCAATACAAATGTTCACGCGAATAACTCTGCAAAAACTGAGCGCTTAGCACTAAAAGGCTTCTAAAGCTACTATTTAGCTCTTTCTCTTTCTAATGAGCCCATGTAAAATGGATTATTAGTTTATCATCCTGCAGGCAGGAAGTCATTAGGGCGGGTGGGTGCTTTTTAAATTTATTTTTTACTATGAATATGATTAAAAATGAACACTTCTGAATTAAAAGCACAATTACACACATCAAGTTACTCTTACAATACAGAATATAGAACACAATTTAAAGAAAACAATACACTCACACACACACAAATAAATTTAAAATGTATACACAGCTATCTATTCTCTTCCCTTTGGACTTTTACCTCGGGCAACTGGAACTTTATCTTGTTTCTGTCACGAAGAGCACAGTGGATAGTTGCTCTCGGAAGATACAAGATCATCAATTGTGCTACAATAAAAACATATATCCTCATACTTCGCAGAAATGTATGGTATCTCAATTGGTGATAAACATGTTAAGTTTGATTTGACGAAAACTCTGTCAAAAAGTCCAGTTACAGATCCTGTAGTCGACTTTAATATGTAAAGGAAAGTGTCTCAATAACAAGTTCAAGTTCATTTTTCTGTTTCGAGCTCAATGCCTTCTTGCTGTAGATGACTCGCCACTTTAGACATTGGTCACACTTCAATACAATGCCCACATTCTTGGCAAATTGTGCTGATGGTGAAAATGGCATTCCGTGACCTTTCCGTTCAGCCTGAGCAAGATATGATCTGAACTTCTCACATGTATCTGTACCATAAAGGGATTAAAATTCCTGATATTTCTCACCTTGAGGCATGGGCATGGGGTCTGGTATGTGGTGTAGAGTTGAAAAATGCTCTGCAATCAGTCTTGGCTGCTTACACCATCGGCATGACTCGGTTCCACATTTTTCGATACTGAACATGTAATGAGTAGCTTTGCAATGAGACTTCATGAATTCCTGGATGTCTACTTTAGATGCAATCGATTTCTGTGTGTTGTCAGAAGAGAGTATTGTTGAGTCTATAGAGTGCAAATTTGACCATATTTTATCCAAGTCTTCTTGTGAGGCAGGTGAGAACACAGTAAATGGCCGATCTTTTAGTTTCAGCCTCTTGATCCGATCACACAGAAGTAATTTTGCTGGTTCAACACTATCCAACACTCTGCCTTGAGAGCGGAAAACTTATACCTAATTCACAAATGTCTGACAGTGACTTACAACTCTTCAAGTGTTCTTCGAAGTTTTCTGTATTCTTCCTCATCATTCCAACACTTTGAAGTGCTAAGTTTATTATAGACATGATCCTCTCCACGGGGTTTTTCCAGCTGTGGTTAGGAGGTGTCCATACAGCACACAGCATATCAAGATCCCTCTCTAAAATAAAGCAATCAAAGAAAGTTTTACAGAGACATACGTAAGTCGATGATCAGGACCACCATCAGTGTAGAGTAGCAGAGTAGGGTTTTCATCACCACGTGAGGTGAGTATCTAGTTTAGTTCNGAATATGATTAAAAATGAACACTTCTGAATTAAAAGCACAATTACACACATCAAGTTACTCTTACAATACAGAATATAGAACACAATTTAAAGAAAACAATACACTCACACACACACAAATAAATTTAAAATGTATACACAGCTATCTATTCTCTTCCCTTTGGACTTTTACCTCGGGCAACTGGAACTTTATCTTGTTTCTGTCACGAAGAGCACAGTGGATAGTTGCTCTCGGAAGATACAAGATCATCAATTGTGCTACAATAAAAACATATATCCTCATACTTCGCAGAAATGTATGGTATCTCAATTGGTGATAAACATGTTAAGTTTGATTTGACGAAAACTCTGTCAAAAAGTCCAGTTACAGATCCTGTAGTCGACTTTAATATGTAAAGGAAAGTGTCTCAATAACAAGTTCAAGTTCATTTTTCTGTTTCGAGCTCAATGCCTTCTTGCTGTAGATGACTCGCCACTTTAGACATTGGTCACACTTCAATACAATGCCCACATTCTTGGCAAATTGTGCTGATGGTGAAAATGGCATTCCGTGACCTTTCCGTTCAGCCTGAGCAAGATATGATCTGAACTTCTCACATGTATCTGTACCATAAAGGGATTAAAATTCCTGATATTTCTCACCTTGAGGCATGGGCATGGGGTCTGGTATGTGGTGTAGAGTTGAAAAATGCTCTGCAATCAGTCTTGGCTGCTTACACCATCGGCATGACTCGGTTCCACATTTTTCGATACTGAACATGTAATGAGTAGCTTTGCAATGAGACTTCATGAATTCCTGGATGTCTACTTTAGATGCAATCGATTTCTGTGTGTTGTCAGAAGAGAGTATTGTTGAGTCTATAGAGTGCAAATTTGACCATATTTTATCCAAGTCTTCTTGTGAGGCAGGTGAGAACACAGTAAATGGCCGATCTTTTAGTTTCAGCCTCTTGATCCGATCACACAGAAGTAATTTTGCTGGTTCAACACTATCCAACACTCTGCCTTGAGAGCGGAAAACTTATACCTAATTCACAAATGTCTGACAGTGACTTACAACTCTTCAAGTGTTCTTCGAAGTTTTCTGTATTCTTCCTCATCATTCCAACACTTTGAAGTGCTAAGTTTATTATAGACATGATCCTCTCCACGGGGTTTTTCCAGCTGTGGTTAGGAGGTGTCCATACAGCACACAGCATATCAAGATCCCTCTCTAAAATAAAGCAATCAAAGAAAGTTTTACAGAGACATACGTAAGTCGATGATCAGGACCACCATCAGTGTAGAGTAGCAGAGTAGGGTTTTCATCACCACGTGAGGTGAGTATCTAGTTTAGTTCAGCTATGTGACATAGAGGACTAGAGGGTTCAAAAGCATTCTCTTTTATCCCCACAAAACATCTCCTTGATAGAAAGATCCTTCCAATGTATCGGGCACATCAATCAGTAGACACACACTGGGAGTAAATGAAAACTTTGAGAAATCATGATCTTCCACTTGAAATTTAGATACCAGTACTTGTTTGCCACGATCTGCAGCAGCTAGGGGATAGCCAGGCTCCCCAACCTTCATAGTGTGTTTGTCATCCAAACTGTTACACAATCTTGGTAACGAATTGAAAACTCCCTTTCGTATCTGAATATTGCACTTCCATAGTGTGCATCTATATGAGAGAGTCTAATTGATGGGCTTGCACCATAAACTTAATTTTAAGTTTTCCTGTGTGATGAGCAGCAGTGCGTATGGATGCAATACGTGGCCAAAACTGGAGTCGTAGCCACTGTAGTTATGGTATTGGAGTGTTTTCTGGGCAACGTTCCTGGACAGCATTATAAAGGTCTTGAGCACTCATTGCTGCAGCTAAATGAGTGATAACATCATTTCCACTGCCAACTGTATTATGACGACAATCATCAACTGCAATCTGCACCTGTGAGTCAACATAGTGTTGACAATGTTCAAGAAAGACTTTATACTTCTCATGACCTTTGTTTCCTACTCTCAAGTCCCACACTAGATCTGGGTCTTCACAGTCAACTATTTGTTTAATTCTAGCATCAATCTCACTTTCTGCAAGATTAGCACAGGCTGTTTATATATTTCTCTTAAAAAAGCACTTTTCATGTGCTATATGACCAAATGTTTGAATGAATTCTCTCCGCATTGCTCGTGTGCTATACAAGGTAAAGTCTTTCTTCAGACTATCCCGCAGTGTCACATTTTTGGTCATACATGCATCTTCAGGTTCAGAAGGACACACTTTCCAAACGTGTGTTCTTGTTCCTGTATAGGAGTATATGGCCACAGAGCAAGGAACAACAATCTTTTTAAGGTATTCATGTCTTCTTTGGGGATCAGAAGGCATGTGGTCATTAAGAAAATTAATATCGGATGATAAGGTTCAGACTTCTCCAACTCCAAGCGGAGGGTACGGTAGTGTGCACTAGGACCAGGAGCGATTTCTCTCTTTCCTAGTAAAAAATGCCCATTCGTCAACCTGATTGATGCAACTGCATTTCTCATGACTCGCTTGCATTTTTACTTTTTGTTTGTCAAGATATTCTGCATAATTTCGTAGATTGTTGGCTAGAAGTAAAATAGCTTCATACATTGAGCTGTGTTTTCAAGTATGATATACTGGCAAGTGTGAACAGAGAGTTAGATTGCGCAAAGAGCTCTGTGCTCTTTAGATTTGATTCATCTTGTTTACGCTTCTTGGCTTGTATCCTTGAAAACTTTGAAAATACTCTGGTACAGGACAACCACACTGACTCAAGGTATGAAAATTTCCATCAACATACCACAGACAATCAGCAATACTGTGAATAAATGTACAGTCAATACAGTTAGCATGTGCGGGGTCCCATCCAAGTTTATTTTTGATTAAAAAATCAATTATGTCATTCTTTACTATTGCCTCTACCATCTTGCTAGCAGATTTGCTTCTTGCAGCACTCATTAATACATCAAATACATTCGACACTTCCCCATTGTCCTGTAGGAGACACTGTTTGCATACTAGATACAACATAGTTTCCCAAACAATTTACAGCATCAAAAATGACAGTAGAACAGCTTATCTTTGTGCGGAGAGTGGTTGGAGAGTGTCCAATAACAGCTTCAACAGTAGTAGTTTGATATTGTTCAGAAAGAGGCCGCGAATTGTCCAGAAGTCCAGAGCTCATTTCACCGTACACATCACCCACTGTAACAGTCTCTGGCACATTGCATGCGTACCAGGGATTTAGAATTTTCACTCCATCCCGAATGCACAGTACCACAAGAACCATTATAGCAAGCCTCAGTCAACCGCAAATATCCACCATTGCTCTAGGTGTACTTTTTACTTTTACACGTGGCTTTGTGGTCATGTAGGAGTAACAGTGATGTAATCACAATAACCAACGTTTATAATGGTATTTGTGAGGTTAATAATAATATTCATGGTTCTAAAAAAGTCGAAACAGAGGAAAAGCTTAGGGCAGGAGGGGGTGATAAACTAATAATCCATTTTACATGGCCTAAAGTAACAACTACAAACATGCCAAACCTCAAATTTTCTCCATCTTATTCTTATTCTTCTATCTTGGCTCAACTTTATCAGAGACTATTCACTTTCAGAAGCTGATTCTTGAACAACTGAACTTGGTTTCTTCCTGGACAGTCGTTTTTGCCATTGGTTTTTAGCGCCTCTCATTGAGTAGCTAGATACAAGGCGAAAAGTGCCTCCCATATGGCCGCCATTAATTTCTACACTTCATTGACTTCTAGAAAATTCGAATTAACAACCTTTCCACACACAAGTGTGCGTTATTTGGAATTAAATGCACTGAAGTTGCCGGGAGCTATTTCGTGATACCTGGTTGCTCTTCATAAGAGATAGTCTCGTCCCCAGACCCCGCCCCTTCTCCAAGGAGAAAGAGAGTCTGATATCTTTTGAGCGATTTCTCGGTTGTGCTGAGTCAGCAGTGAAACTGAATGTCATGTGACGAGTGTGTGTGTCTGTGTATGTACGTACAAGCTAGGAGCAGAGCTAGCTCTATTACAAATCTGGTGTGCGTGTGTAGGGAACCATCACTTGAGCCGCCTAGTCAACTAGATTATAATGTCTAATTGCTTACCAGATCCATCCTGGCTTTAATTTTATAGCCCAATTAGCACAATCTACTTTTTCACAAGTAAAACTCTTCTGTAAGCGATTTCTACACTTCTATACAACACTTGAGACATTCTGTTGTAAGCGATTCACGCAAAGCTAAGTTTCCCGATCACTGTACTGAGACATCTCGAGTCTTGTGAGATATGCAATTGAAATGATGACTTTCATGTGAAAACTCGAATGCTGCAATCTGATTGGTAGTTGCGTTTTTAAGAGTGCTGACACATTACAACCGGGAAATCGCTCAAAGATACCAGACCCTCTTTCTCCATGGAGAAGGGGTGGGGTCTGGGGACGACACTACATAAGAGATGAATCAGGACTTTGATTATCATAACACAAGTATAAAAAACATTGGAAATGTAATGAGACACAGGAATGGCTAAATAGTAAAAAGACCCCGATGGAATGGCTGTTAGAGTGTGTAAGGAATTCTTCCTGTATGGGCTGCATTTAACAATCTCCTTATTGAGTCTCTTATTTTGCCCACAGGAAGAATTCCCTACACACTCAACAGCCATTCCATCTTGTTTGCGTTCTTTTTACGATTTAGCCATTCCTGTCTCATTACATTTCCAACGTTTTTTTTAATTCTTCTCATTTATCCATATTTCTACAAATTACATTTGAGTTAGTGTGTGTAGCTAGCTACTGAGCTAGTAGTCTGGCAAGCCAGACTCACTGAGCCAGCGGCGGGCTGCTGAGCTGGTACTTGAAGTCACAAGTTGTGTAGCCTGCTTGATACTGAAGTGAAACACACATCTCCGTCATTTGGAGGCAGGAAAATGTTACAATTACATAGAGGTCAATTATAATATTATTCATATTGCTCACGTTACATGTAGGTTGCACGATTGCCACAGCCAGCTAGAGAAAGTTGCTGTGAATTCAACTTAATACAGTGTTCACTAAGACCCCGAGTTTATCACACAAACGGAAGCGCGTCAAACAAGTGGAATGCATAGTACAGTTGTGTCATAATCTGCAGTTGTGACACGTTGTGGTTAATGAATATGATTACTCCATGAGGCTCTGTGGTCATTAATATTCATACCTTGTACTATTGCGCAGCGCCCTCTAGTACTTACGTAAACTGACAGTTTTTGATGAGCAAAGTCGCTTCTTTTCCAGTATTCCATGCCTGGTATCTTCAACACGCATGGATTGTTTCATTCCATATTCAAGGTACGTATAGTGCTAGTACTTTAGAATTGATATCTGAATTCTACACAAGCAGAGATATCCAGTACCGATTTGATCCAATTTCAAAGTACATGAATATCATTAATTTCTGTGGAAGTTCTAAAACATGCCCAGCAAAGATGGCAACTTTTCAATGTCTACCAAGTGCTAGCAGTCTAACTCTTTACAGTCTATTAGTACAAGTGTAGAGCTACATTTCAGTGCTGACTAGAACTCTGTGGACCCTTCCTAGGCTGTGTGAGTGCTTGATTAATACAGCAATTATTTATGATTTTGTACAAGCTGTATTTTTTTCGTACTTTGGTTGCAACTTTCTTACACATAGCTGACTACAGTCCAAGATTTAGAAATTCTAAAAATGTACTCTGTAAGCTTCATACATGATTTGATCCAATTTCAAAGTTGTCTTCTCTACTCCATGATAGCTAGCTACTTAGCTGTAGTTTACTTTTTTACTTTGCTAAAACTTGGTATGCGCTTGACCTCCTCTGCTTAAAAATCATACTGGTTTGAACTGAACTAGTCTTGAACATGAGTTATAGCTGGTAGAAATAGCAGCTAATTTACAACTTGCCACGTGTAGTATGAATCTCATTATCTCCCATACTCTCTGTACAAACCAAAAATGTTCGATAAATAGTATGTATTTCCGGGGGTCTTAGTGTAGACTGAATATGGCTGGCTTTGAGGTTATTATGTCACGGTATATAGCTATCAGGGGTGCACCCTGCATAAGGCTGAGCGGGCTCGAGCCCCCCCTTTCGAGCTCACCGGAAGTGTAGATTATTATTAATTATTATTTTCAATATAGCGCAAAACCTACTAAAAGCTAAGAAAATATATGAAAAAAATCACAGGGCTTGTTGACCTGAAAATTAACGTTTCTAGCGCTTTCCACAAGCTATAAACTTGCCTAGTTTTGATCGCTACTGGAAGTGCAGCCTAGAGGTCAAAGGTCAAATAATTGATCACGTGCGCAAAAAAGTGGGCGTAGCTGCTCAGCCTCCCCTTTTGCAAAATCCTGAGTACGCCCCTGGTTATCCGTAGAAATTAGGTCTAAATTTTTGATTTCTTACACTACCACGCTGTTGAAAGAAAATGGGCAGAGCTTTTGGTTGTATGGGTGGACCAGCAAGTACCAACCGACTGACTTACTTGCACCTATCAACCGGAAACAAACCTTATGGAGAGATTTTGTGACTTTCTCCCTGATACAACCATGGCATGATTTATGTTGTATATGCATGGAAAACATTACCACTAATATATGATGGAATATTAATATGGGAAGCTTTTATGTAAGTACTCGATCTGACCTCACGTAAAAGCTCCTCATAATATAACTGTCCATGTTCAATTATACACCAATTAGATTCACTCCAAAGAAGTGTCCTTTGACCTTACATAAAATCTCCCCACGTAATTCAAACCCGCTTAACACGAATTTCTGCTTGTTTCGAACTTTTTTAAAATCCCCCATATCTGGTAGTACAAAATTTCGAATTTTTAAATTTCGGATAAATAGAAATATTAGTTGCTGCCACGTGTAGACTCAAGAACACATTTATGGCCAGCCGGAAAAAACACCAGTCGCTTAATGTAAAAAGGAAGCTCGAAATTATTACAAGAGTGGAGAAACTACCTCCAGGAAAGAAAAAGAAAGATGTGGCAGAAGAATATGACATCCCACAGAGCACTGAGTACCATATTGAAGGACAAAGACAAGTTTAGGTCATATAGTTCTGCCAACAGTCAGATGAAGCGCCACAGGGATGCAACAAATCCTGATGTTGATAAAGCCTTGTACCAGTGGTTCACAACTGCAAGAGCAGGTTCAATTCCTATAAGTGGTGAGATATTAAAAGCTAAAGCTGAAGAGTTCAGCAATGAGTTTGGGAATTCCGGCTGGTCTTGTTCTTGTGGTTGGATTAGTCATTTGAAAGAATGTCATGGAATTAGTTTTAGGAGCATTAGCAGGGAAAATGCCAGTGTGGATCAGACTGTGTGTGAGAACTGGAAAAAATATGTGCCCTTCAACCCATATTGGCTCCTAGTGATGTGTTTAACGCAGATGAAACAGGGCTCTATTGGCGTATGCTACCTGACAAAACCCATGCATTCAGAGGTCAACCATGTACAGGAACAAAGATGTCAAAGGAAAGAGAGACTGTATTGGTTTGTAATAACATGACCGGCACTGAAAAACTCCCACTTCTCACCATTGGAAAATTTAAGAAGCCCAGATGCTTTCGTGGAGTTTGATTTTACCAACCGAATATGACGCAAACTCCAGTGCTTAGATGACTGCAAGTATTTTTGAAGATTGGTTACACAAATGGGACAACAAACTGAAGAGGGCTAAGAGGAAGATAGTGTTGTTTGTTGACAATTGCAAAGCTCATCCTCCGGACGTTGGTAGTCAGCTGGTATCGAGTTACCACCAAACACAACGAGTTAAATCCAGCCTTGTGACCAAGGTATAATTTACACACTAAAAACTTACTACAGGAATCAATAGTCTGTTAAGAGCTATTGAAAGTGGATCGTCTGTAAGCGAATTCAAAATCACTTTGCTTGATGGTTTGCTAATGTTGAAGAAAGAATAGGAGGCTGTCACCCCATCTACAATTACAAATTGTTTCAGAAAAGGTGGCTTTGAGGTCTCTAGTCAACCTTCTGATGACCCCTGTGATGATGAAGAAAGCTCAGAAAGTGAACTTCTTTCCACATTTTGCTTCAATGAATCAGAGTCTTGCAAATTCAGAGAATATGTGAGTGCTGATGAACATTTGCAATGTTCCCCAATGATAACAACTGAAGACATTGTGTCAACCATTGATTCATCTGATGTTGTAGAAGAGGATGACACAGGGGAGCCCTTGGAAACTGTTACCCACAAACAAGCTTACGAAGCCTACCAAAACTCCGATCATATTTCCTCCGTCACTTATCAGATCAGGACTGTCCATATGCCATGCACTGTAGTATCATTGGGAACTACTGTGGCCAGATTATACACCAATTGGATTCAATTAAAGTCATTCTGGAGGTGGTTGCATATATATTGCTTGATCACAGAACTCTATTTTTAAGCCTCGGCACGTGTGTAGCATGTGCAGAGGATTACATTAGTAGTTTTTGTGTGCCAGTTTGTTCTGTCGAAATCTCAAAAAAGACAGACAAAACTGATGGTACTTGCATTCATAAACCTGAATGGTCATGTACAAATATATTTTTGCTGTCCAAAACACTATTGTTGAGATTTGAAGCTTTTGTGCTTCTTTAGCGCTTAGCTTCGAGACCACAACCATTGATTTGGTGTGCATTATCTAGAATTTGTGTTGAATGGAAGCAACTTCAAGAGCTTAGATGCATGGCTGCTGTTGCTGTTGGTCAATGGTGCTTTGTAAGACAGATAAGAGTTGGCCTGATATTTATGTAAGCACATAGATGTATAATTTGGCATGTACAGATTTTTTAGTGTGGCAAGCTATCTAAGCTGTAAGCAAGCACTGATACTGAGATTATATCTACAAGTTGGGTTACTGAATATAGTGGTTGAGATAGCCCAGCTATATTTTGCATGCTCAATAGGTATCTGAGTTTTCCATGGCCGTCAATCAGCGGCCACTTTAGTCATCATAGTAGCTAGTATAGCTCAACTAGCTAGCTATAGTTCAGAGGCCTATTGTACTGCTTCATCACAGCTAACCTGTGGGCCTGGCTTGGGGACTAGGCTATAACAGAGCCTCCATGTAACTCTCAAGTTTCAGTAAAAAATACCCAATTTCCAGTATTTTTTTGGCCATTTTCAGTACTTATAGAATAACACACATGTACATGTTTTGTTACAGTTTGATCAAACACAAAAAGAAACTCACACTTATTAAGCATATTTCAAGATTTTTTAAAGTTACAGAGAGAAACTGTGAAAAAAACAATGCACAAATTTTAAACAATTATTTATTCAATCCAATACATCAATGAGATTTATACAACTTCTTGTAACATGTTTTTCAAGTTCAGGTCCTGCAGCACTAGCTTGTAAATACCCAAACATGTACCTTGGTTTTTAATATTTTCCAAAGTCCGTTTGGAATGATTTTCCTCAGGCCATCAATAGTGTAATTTGAATATGCTTGGGTATAACGTTTGGCTTGTGCCCAGCAGCGTTCAATTGGATTCAATTCACAATGGAATTTGGGTAATAGTATGCACACATGTCCAAAAAGTGCTAAATTTTTGTTTTCTCTTCTCTAAAATCAGTATGGCTTGCAAGCTTGTTTTACATGTGAGCTTTTTTTCATTTTACTGGTGGCAATACCTCGTTCTTGCAATACTTGTCGAAGTCCTTTAGGTATGCCAAGACTAAATACCATTGTCTGTGCTTTGCCAGTAAAAGGATTTATTGTTTCCCTCAATAGTGGTTGTTTACCGCCTGGAGCAACATTTATTTTGTATGCATTCAAGGCATTAGTTGAATAGGTACCATGGCAACTACTATGGTCAAAAATCCAAATGAGACAATATCCCTTACTCTTAGGATATTTGATTCCAGCTATTTCAACAGCATCTTTAACATGAGGATTTGTTATTTTTAGCTTCAGAGAATTCCTGATCTGAGAGTTGCAAATATCCGTTGTGTTCCTCAATAAAATCAGATACCATTATTCGGCTTCCTCTACTTTTAGGTCGTAACACTTGCATTTCCTTTATTCCCCAAAATGTTTTTTGATCATCATTAGCTTAGATTCGTCGTGAAAGATAACTACAGTTTTTTCAATTTGCTCAATAGATGGAGACTCCAGATCTTGTGGTAGAGAAGTTGCAACTTCTGGAGTGAGAGAATTATACCTGTTTAGAAACCCAAGAGAAGCCAACTTTCTCAAAAATGGCCTCTGTGTTCGACGATATCTGAGTGTTCATGGCCATCACAGTACGTTCCTTTCTTATGATCTTATTTAAAACCCGAGATACGGAAGCCGAAAGTGACCATTCACGTTCATGATCACTCCTACCAGTTCAACAACATATTCACACATTCAGGTTCACATTCATGATCAATAATAAACGTAATCTTGTATTTGGGTTTAAATTCACTATCAAATTCTAGACATAAATTATTCAGAAATTCATGTTCACATTTGATCAGTCCACCAGTTCAGCAACACGTATTCACGCATTCAGGTTCATCAGTTCTGTACCATGCATGTATTATTTATTATTGTTCACAATCTGAGGGATGATTAAAATGGCTGACCATGGAGTGGCCCATTCTATTGGAGGAACAAGTATAATGAAGGCACCAAGGTGCATAACCCTTGGTGCGTACATATACGTACTGAATCTTGTATTTATTGATACACACTACATTATACAGAAATAACAATATAAAATATTAGACTACACAATAAACTGCTATTATATATAAAATACAATTAGCAGGTCTGCAGCTATGCTATGGGACTCGCTCAGGCTCGCCCCTCATGCTTGCCCCAAAATTATAACAGGATGAATGGGTGTGGCCTCGAAGCTTAGCTCAGATAGGTTGAAAAGCCTCAGATTTCAGAAACTATAGGCTTTTGTTGCTTTATAAAAGGACCTCAGGCCATTTCATATCAGTAGCTAAGCTTCTACTGTCTATGCTATGAAGCTCGCTCAGGCTCGTCCCCCAAAATTATGGGTGTGGCCTCGAAGCTTAGCGCTCAAAGAGGCTGAAAAGCCTCAGATCTCAGGAACTACATGCTTTTGTTGAATTCTTTGTGTAATTTTTTTAGATAATCTCGATTATTTTACCTTGGTATGCCGCTTTTGAAGACTGGAGCTGCCGTTCTTGAGATATAGTTGGAACACACACACACACACACACACACAGACAGACAAAACGACTACCATAACCCCTGCTGCGCATGCGCACCAAGGGTTAAAAAAACATTAAAAATCTAATGAGACACAGGAATGGCCAAATCGTAAAAAGAAATCAAACAAGATGGAATGGCAGCTAGCTAACCTTACACGGTGAAGAATTAATTCCTGTGTGCTGCAACGGCATGAGTGGTTGGTAACATAACTTTTGTACACTACACAATAAAGATAAAAATTCATTTGGCTAAATGAATAATTTTTTTGTTGAAATTGACAATGGTATGTGCATTCTATAGTAGATATTGACAGAATTTCTATATTCTACATTATATATTATCATTATGTCTCTAGATATATTAGATAATTAACTGGAGTTAACATATAGAATTATCAAATTAACATATTATTAAACTACACTTATAGTATACTGATTTTGCCTGGACTATAATTATTTAAAATCGGTAACATTGACTACAATGTATTTAGCTTTTACAAAATACTTTACGGAGCTGACTCTCTAGCCATAACCCATGTATTTTGATTTCATTTACATTTTTCTTTATCTACATTTTAATTATATAGTGCATTCGAAAATTATGCCATGCAGCACACAGGAATTAATTCTTCACCATGTAAGGTTAGCTAGCTGCCATTCCATCTTGTTTGATTTCTTTTTACGATTTGGCCATTCCTGTGTCTCATTACATTTTTAATACTTGTTTGTGATCATTTTTTCGTAAAATTTGATTTTAAATTAATTTTTGAGCTATTTATGGCTCATTAATTAGTAATCATATTAGACTCTAAGCCAAACTAGTGCATTTTAGTGCTAGTGCTGGGCTAATTTTAAGTAAAAAGTTATGAAATTTTATTTATCTACATTAATTTTTTGACTTACAGTTAGTGACTGTGTTGTACTGTCATGACATCCTCAGGTAAACTGTAGTGGTTCTTTTAGCTTTGTCCCCTGTGAATGATCAAGGCTAAGGTTAAGTTTGTTTGCTGACTCAGTATGATTGTTCACGTTCACATGATCAAACCCTTATGTCACATGATTAGAATGAAATATTTTGCAAGGTGAATTTCAATGTTTGACAAAGCACACTCGAGTAGTACATGCGCTATCTTGAGTATTTTTTACTAAAATACCAACACAGTACAGAGAAATGGGTGAGTTTTGAAGATGCATGAGTGAGAGTGTGAGAATATAGGCTGTAATGCATGAGGGATGTGCTCAGTACTAAAGTTACAGATTCCCTTTTTTTCTTTACAGTGATCATTTATGTGTTTATAGTGAACATTTACAGTAATGCTAGTGATCAAGTAATATACCGTTAGGTTGATGAAGTAAGAAGTGTGAACAGGCAAAATTATGTGCTTGTGGATACTAGTCTGGTGCCTAGTACCTTTCCATTCTTTCTCCTTCCTCTTCCTACTAATAATTGGAAAGGGTCTGGGTACCAGACTATGTATACTGCACCAGTTCCGTAAACTAAGGCTAAATACATTGTAGTCCGGCATTGATGTCGGTTCTTTAATGCAGTACTGGTATAATCTTGATACGTATATTACGTACATCTGCAATACAATAGCAACAAGTTACAAAAAACATTGGAAATGTAATGAGACACAGGAATGGCTAAATCGTAAAAAGAACGCAAACAAGATGGAATGGCTAGTTAAAGTGTGCAGAATTCTTCCTGTATGGGCTGCATTTAACAATCTCCTTATTGAGTCTCTCATTTTGCCCACAGGAAGAATTTCTTACACACTTTAACCAGCCATTCCATCTTGTTTGCGTTCTTTTTACGATTTAACCATTCCTGTGTCTCATTACATTTCCAATGATTTTTTT
>CAXIPT010000056.1:67292-105484 GCA_964030475.1 Tethya wilhelma
CTGGACAGTGCCATTGTTGACCTTTCAGACAGAGTGTTCAGTGCAGGCATGGCCTATGTCGCTCTGTCCAGGGTTCGTTCGCTATCCGGCTTGCACTTGATAGCTTTCAACACAAGTTCAATAATGGTATCTAACCAATGTTTGAAAGACTGAGAGCTACATTTAGAAAAGATCTCCCACTGTACACACTATTCCTCGTACAAGTGAGAGCTCTAAATGTAAGCTCACAGGTACTGTTTAAGGTGAACAATGTAACACTAAAAAGAAAGTCTTTTCTAACAGGAAAAAGACAAGTTCAGAACAAACCCCAGCCAAGAAGGTGCCCAGCAAAAGAAAAGCTGAAGATGTGTGTGTGGGCGAGAAGCCTGCAAAGAAGCCTGCTGATAGTAGTACAAGTGCTACACAGGTATCTGACCCCATGGCTAAAAAAGCAACTAAAAGACCACTCCCCTCTAATGAAGAGGAGAGTCCTTCAAAGAAGCCTGCATTGAGTAGTGACCAGGTAGCCACAGTGGACAGTAGCACTCAGTCTCAAACGAAGCCTGCCCAGTGCGATGATGCTCAACAGAAGCCTGACCAGAGTGATCTGGTGAACAAAGATGAGAGTAATGAGGAGGAGGAAAAGTCCGAAAATAGTGAGGTTGTTACTTTACAGAGTACAACATGCTTGCATGAGCTTGCATAGCTATGGCATTCTGATAGAGAAGCCTTTTATGCTTGGTTTAATAAGCATAATGATAGTATTGATGCTTTTGTTAGAAGGTTTCATGAAACATATGTACATGTTCAAACTACTGCTCAACGAAAGAGAACCAGTCTTGTTGAGAGTAGCATCCACCCTGCCATGTTGACAGTTGTAAAAGCTATCTCCACTACTGGAGATGGTGACTGTCTTTACAATGCCATATCTCTACTGCTGAGTGGGCATGAAAATCTTAAACATGATCTAAGATTTTTGACTGTATGTTCACTAGTTAAACACAAACAACTGTTTCATGTGTACATTGCACAAGCAACTGTTCATATAGATAACTTTGATGTTGCTCAGGAGTACAACAGGATCATAAGGAAGGCTGTGAGACGAAAGGCATGGGGCGAGGACTACCATATTCAGGCCATGTCACTGATCCTGAATAGACCCATCTTCAGCTACACTAACTGGAGAGATGCTTATATGAGACTGTTAAACGACAGGAACTTGACACTGTCTGAGTTGGCATTTAGTTTCCTCAATAAACTTGCAGGTTGTCATTTTCATGTAATGTATGGTACACCAGAGCATATCTCAGTCATACAAGATTCAGGAGTAAGAGCATTGGCTGAACCTCCTATTTGTATTCAGTTACTAAATGATCATTTCACTGCATTGATGTACCATAATAATTTGGCTAACATTGAGCATCTACCTGTGCCTCTTCATGTGCCATTTACTGCTACAGTGTAAACTGAAATGCCACAAATTATTTGTGAATTTTACTGGGCTTACAAAGCTCTTAATGCTGTTAGTACAGCAATAGTTAACTTTACTCAACCATTATATCAGTACTTCACACTGCGCCATGTGTCACTGTGCATTCTCAGAATAAAAGGACTGACGGCATGAGTTAATGTAAACATGCTAATATTGGAAGTCCAAGAAAAAAGAGATCACATACACAATAGCAGTTCAGTGATTGTACACAGATTGTGTTGTTTGGAAAAGTTAACATAAAAATTTTTGGGATGCGATATCACTCTGGGGTCCTTGTCCCGCATCCTGGGATCAACAGTTCAACATGCATAGAAGTGGTTGAACTCAATGAACTGTTGATGCAGACAGGAGTGATTGTACACATTATTGTTATGCACGTATACACACATATTTATAATGTGTGAGCACATGTACACACACACACACACACACACACACACACACACACAAAACACAGCTTATAGCACAATTGAGATTATGCAACTATTGTTTGGTAAGTTACTTCACAAAAACTTATTATGATAATAGTGTATAAACTGTTTCACTGACTTTCACATGCAGATCTTCTTCAAGCAATAGGCACAATTCCATTGTACACACACTATCATGATTATTAATTCTGTCACAACCCTTCTATTCACTAGAAACACTTTTATTATACTGTTAATTATTGCCCAATGTTTGAATTGATTACTGTCAATGATTAATTTTATTGGATGATCTAAAAAAAGTTTATTAATTCATAGAGTATAGTAGTGTAAATAAAAAGATCATTCAACATGTAGAATGAAACAAGATGATTCTATAGACGCTAGGCATTATTGAACACAAACGTACAGATCATGCAGAGGTAAGCGCTTATTATATATACGCATACATAATTCTATGAGCAGCTAGCTATAATTTACTACCAGTAAATTATTATAATAACTTATGCGGTTAAGCCAGCCGGCCGCGGCTTGCGCTAGCGCGAGCCTCACAAAAAAAAAGTGCGGAACTTTGCAGCTGTATTACACGCAGCTGCATACAGTGCTAGTGAGAGAAATGGCAACAAAAAAAATTGCACCAAAAGGCATAACTGAACCAGGTACTACAAATTAATTTAAAATAGAAAAAAAATATATTATGAACTTAGCTAAGTAAAAAATTATTGTTCGTTAGAAAAAATGGAAATTGGTAATGAAGAGTCCAAAACAAAAACGAAGAAAAGACCCACTCCTTATGATAAGGAGAAAAAAGAAAAAGAAAACAAAGGTGACATAAAAAAATTCAAATGTTAGCTACCACAATTTTATAATACTCTTCATTCTAGATATAGTAGAAGTGCCACCCTCAACCTCTGACTATGCAAGCTCCGAGGAAAAACAGTCTGAGGCTGCCAGTGGAAATTCCTTCACTCTAAATGTATGTTAAAACATAAATTCATAATGGCAAAAATTAACTTGAACTTTATTCCTTTCAGATATCTGGAAACAAAATAGTAATAATTAATAGAAAGTGAACAATATTTATCAAGAAAAGGGATAGCTATAATTATATAAATTGTATTTATTAGTGCTGACATTATCAATCATAATATTATCATTATTGTATTATCTTATATATAACCCTATTAGACTGCTTTATGAAAAATATAGTCATTTCATTTTAAAAATGTAGTGTTTGATAGCATAGCTACAGATGTTACGTCCATTTTGAATTATACTGAAGTGCCCACATGTACATATGTATATAAATTTGCTGTGTATAGAGTACCGGCAATCAGTATACTTTACTATTGCTATTGTATTGCAGATGTACGTAATATACGTACATGCAGTATCAAGATTATACCAGTACTGCATTAAAGAACCGACATCAATGCCGGACTACAATGTATTTAGCCTTAGTTTACGGAACTGGTGCAGTATCCACATAGTCTGGTACCCAGACCCTTTCCAATTATTAGTAGGTGGGACAGGAAGAGGAAGGAGAAAGAATGGAAAGGTACTAGGCACCAGACTAGTATCCACAAGCACATAATTTTGCCTGTTCACACTTCTTACTTTATCAACCTAACGGATATTATTTGATCACTAGCATTACTGCATATGTTTACTATAAACACATAAATGATCACTGTAAAAAAAAAAAAGGGAATCTGTAACTTTAGTACTGAGCACATCCCTCATGCATTACAGCCTATATTCTCACACTCTCACTCATGCATCTTCAAAACCCACGCATTTCTCTGTACTGTGTTGGTATTTTAGTAAAAAATACTCAAGATAGCGCATGTACTACTCGAGTGTGCTTTGTCAAACATTGAAATTCATCCTTGTTCAGCTTGCAAAATATTTCATTCTAATCATGTGACATAAGGGTTTGATCATGTGAACGTGAACAATCATACTGAGTCAGCAAACAAACTTAACCTTAGCCTTGATCATTCACAGGGGACAAAGCTAAAAGAACCGCTACAGTTTACCAGGCTGAGGATGTCATGACAGTACAACACAGTAAGTCAAAAAATTAACGTAGATAAATAAAATTTCATAACTTTTTACTTAAAATTAGAGCCCAGCACTAGCACTAAAATGCACTAGTTTGGCTTAGAGTCTAATATGATTACTAATTAATGAGCCATAAATAGCTCAAAAATTAATTTAAAATCAAATTTTACGAAAAAATGATCAAAATGTAATGAGAAACAGGAATGGCCAAATCGTAAAAGAAAGCAAACAAGATGGAATGGCTGCTAGCTAACCTTACACAGTAAATAATTGATTTCTGTGTGCTGCATGGCATAATTTTCGAATGCGCCATATAAATATAAAGAAAAATGTAAATGAAATCAAAATACATGGGTTGTGGCTAGAGAGTCAGCTCCGTAAAGTAAAGCTAAATACATAATATTCAACGCTGCCGATTCTAAATATAGTCCAGGCAAAATCAGTATACTATAAATTACATAACTCAGCAATTCATAGCTTTACAAGACAATAATGAGAAAAATTTGAGAACTTTTGTGCAAGTCGGTATGCACCTACACTAATGCACATACCATTGCCAATTTCAACAAACAATTATTCATTTAGTCAAATTAACTTTTAACTTATTGTATAGTGTACAAAAGTTTTGTACACAACCAACCACTCATGCCATTGCAGCACAAAGAAATTAATTCTTCACTGAGTAAGGTTAGCTAGCAGCCATTCCGTCTTGTTTGCTTTCTTTTTACAATTTGGCCATTCATGTGTCTCATTACATTTTAAATGTTTTTTTATACTTGTCATAATTATGATAATGTGCGATTGAAATATAGGTTACAAAACATTGTGAAATTTTAATGAGTTTGACTGGTGACCTGGGCCTTAATGGCACAGAGGGTTCTTTCAATAGAAAGCTGAATAGTAGAGCCAATTCGAAATTTCCCTCCTTACCGTATTCATGACATTATTGTTCACTGTAATGGTGTAAATTGAATCAGTTTAGATCCTGTGATATTAAATTTTAAGAATTTGGAATTCTTTGTAATAGTTTTGGGGTTATTGTGAATAACTATATTATCCACATACTGTGACAGGTGCAGACAAGATCAGTGTTCTAATGACATTAGAGTCCAATACAAGTTGGTGTACTGTACAAAAGTTCAACGATTTAGTCGAGATGTAAAAGACAGATGCAGTTCAAACCGGTTTCTGAAGCAGTGATATAGAGTCCAATATGTGACCTGTCAAGCAAAAATGGGAATTTCCGCAATTTTGAGTTAGCTATTCAACGGCATTCTCAGGAAGCGCATATAACAATTTGATGCCCATAGCTAGACTAGTTTCCAGATATAGCTGTTGCAAGCAGCCCTGCCTCCACTTGTGACTTCCTAGAAAAACGGGTGGTCTGTATACTCTCCGTATCATAATTAGATCATGTTCAGTACATGCTGAATATTACCACAAACAGCCACATGGCCAGTTTAACAATTTAATGAGAAGCAAGTAGCTAGGAGGGAAGACCCAGGAGAAGGCTACTGGACTTGTGGAGATAAGCGCTTGCTAGTAAAGTGGTAGATTCTAAGTTCTAGGAACTAAGATAAGCCTCAGAATAACCTATATGCGATTGCGTACAGGGTGAGGCAACACCCTGTAGTAGAAAAACAAATTAGGCAGACATATCAGAAGCTATTTTAACAGCAGCTACCTAACTCATTAATATTTGCTACGGTCTGTTGCACAGCATAGCAACTGTTCTCCGTGTTAGCAACTAAATAGAAAAGAACTATAGGCTGGTATTACCATCTATATCTCTGCAACTGAAGCAGCTCCACCCCTCAAATTTTGCGGGGAGCATGCTAAAATGTAGTGCAACCCATCCATGCAGTAAAAAAAATGTCGCGTAAAAACGTGAATTAAACTAAAACTGCATTTTACTCGAAAAAACATAATTTCCCAAATTAACGTCAGGTTTGCGTTTGACACGTCACATATAAGATGTACTGCTCAAGATACAAGACAGATGTATTTTACTAACTGGCTCAAAGCAATCACTGAAGGAGCAGCAACTGTCATTTCCTCATTGAGGCTAGCTGGTAATACACCGGGCCTCTGATCAAAAACTGGAAGGATATGCTACTTGTATAGAAGTCTGATGCTCTTCTATAGTTTGATGTATTGTCTTGAGTATTCATGACAACTAACACTGTGGTGCTTGTAAATTGGAGCTGTGATCATCAGAACCAAGGCCAACAGAATCATTTTTCCGGATTTTATCTGAATTCCGGTTTTAGAACTGTACTTATTGTAAAATGCACTATATAGCCCATGGCCAGTGGGAATGTACAAAATTCCTGTCTTCTAAATAATGCACTTGACTCCATTAACCTTTATAAGTTCATTTTAGCTGCAGTTTCACTCCTGCTGTTGTATTAGTGAAATAATATATAATATGAATCATAAAAATTAATAATAATGTGGAAAGAACAGTGGAAATGTAATGAGACATATTAATGGCCAAATAGTACAAACATGGCTGTTTGAGTGTGTGCAGAATCATTCTTGTGTGGGCTGCATGTAGTACTCTCTTCCCATGTTGAGTTCCTCATGTTGCCTATAGGAATAATTCTTTACATACTCAAACAGCCATTCCATCTTGTTTGCTTTCTTTTTTACGATTTGGTAATTCCTATGTCTCATTACATTTTTTTCACTTGTTTGTTCTCATTTTTCGATAATTCTACATCACAGTTGAGTTTGTACGTATATGGTACTTACTTGTACATTATTAGCATGGATATTATAGCCTATGTTATGATCTATGCTCTCAGTATAAAAGTCAGGTGAAGCATCTCAGCTGGACTCTGCAGTCTGAGCTGTATCTTTCAAAATTTACTTACTTTGCCTATCTTCTTATAATGACAACTAAGTAACAAAGTAATCCATTCACTTCCTAAATATTTGAGACTGACCCTGGTTACAGAGACTTCGGCACAACCAGAAATCTACAGATAAAACAGGCAGGGCAGCGAATATTCAGATTCCAAATCATGCACACTTGTCTACACAGCTAAACCACAGCAATGTAAACCATACCAGATTATATAAATTGTACATAATGATTATTAACTAACATAATGCATAGCTTATACGATCCTGTTTTTACTGATTCATGTTCCAGTTTTTTGATATGGTACTGTTTTTACTGATTCATGTTCCAGTAGTGGGGAGATATTTGTGTGGCATCAGAGTCAGTATCGTCTCCACCTTGTGGTTGTCCTGCCTGGCTGGTGGATCCATGAAGAAGACTCACTCTGTCCTCAGCAAGTACTGACTCCCACTCACTGTGAGATGGAACTCCACCAAGATACTTTTGGTGTAGCCACTTTCTAAAATTCTTGTAAGTGTCTGAGTGTGTTGACTGACGTTCAGTGTCACAGAACCTCCTCTGCATATATCATGGTGTATAGATGTGAGATATAGATTTACATGTACATAGTTGTTTACCGTTTAATTACAAAAACTAACCAAAATTGCCAAGTGCTTTATGTAAGTTGATTTTAACTCTTCGTCCTCTGTAGGAGCATAAAGTGTGCCCATGAATTTGCGAGCAAACTCCTCAGTGGAGAGAGAGGCCATGGCTTGTGTTGGATTCAAACCTAGCACCTATTCAATTGGTATCAGCAGGTAAAGCTTTATTTTTATTTTATCATTTTTGCTAAACTTACTCTTCTTTCTTCACAGCGGTTTTTTGTCATCCTGTCCAAAATGTATGAGTTAGCCTTGTCAAATTTATATTTTGTTTTGGCATGGTCTCCAAGGACTTTTGTGATAACTCTCTACATACGAAGAACAAAAAAAAGGTATGTACAAGAAGTGCTATGATATTATATTAGCTGTTTATTGCTTTGGTCACATACAGATATCTGTGTCGGTGCTAGCTTCCTCTCTAAACTCTTACAGAATAATATCCCAACTTTTTTGTTCAAATCAGCCTGCATGTAAGAAAATTATTGTAGCTAGCTAGTTAGTATGTTAACTAGTTCACTTTGTAGCTATAGTCTACATCACTGTACTAATAATTATAATATTGCCGATTGTTTTGGTATAATAAACATTTTGGCATGCTGAATTTACCTGATAGATGCTTCCACTTATGACAAACTGGTTCTGTTCAATTGCTTTCACAACTTCCAGTATTGTCTCTTGGTTTCTCTCCACCTTAAGCAGTTTCATACCGAGGGCTTTCTGGTTTTCCCTTACAACTGTAGCTTCTTGTTTGCACTCTTCTACGGCCTTAATTAAGTCTTTGAGAGCCTCTGTTGCTATGCGGCTTCCTGGTGTCCTACTACCACTACTACTACTACTACTAGATGTACTGCTGTTTCCTCGAGCCGTGGGGTTGAATCTATTGGAAGAGCCACTGCCAGTAGAATTTGATGCCATTGTTGATGCGGCTGTGCTCTTTGGGCAGGCGCAATACTTTCCCGCCTTCCTTTCCGGTATAATATTATACTCACCAATGAGATCTCGAGCTTGATCATGACGTAATGACGAATAGCAGCGCGCTTGAAATTTGCATGGAAACGAAACCAGAGCTCAGCAAAACTTTAATGATGGATTGCAAAAGAGGTAAGTTCTTTTACCGTCACTTATAGTTGTTATCAATAATATTATAGCTAATAAAAATTTTAATTAGCTATACACACGTTGATATTTGCACAGGACGGTTTGTCTGCAAAGCTTGCAATGTCGAGTTTCCTTTCCAGTCCAAGCTCCTCAGGCATTATAAAAGCAACAGTCATGTAATATTTACAAAGTGTCTCGAGTCTTACCCAAGCCAAACAGATGCAGGGGAATGTAGCAATACTACTGAGCCAGAGATAATGGACTGCACCACCTGTGAAGCAAGCCACCCTAGGCAAAGTCTACTTACAACCAATGCCTTGGACTCCAGATCCAGACAGGCTCAGATTGTGTATGATAGTGATGATAGTGATGATGAGGAGCTGGATCCAGAACTAGGTTACACGTTCAGTGATGGAAAGGATGCAAATACATGCATGCATTATTGTGTTATTATAGCTAATTTTTATTATATCAGTTGCATGATAACTGTGTGACTAGCTACTGTAATAATTGTTTTAGACACTGAACCATGTGCTACTGTGAATTTCAAGAATGTGATGGAAGAGCTTAAAGAGATGAATGGGGATATAAATTTCTACCCATTTCCCAGCAAACTTTTTTTCCTACTCTACATTTTAGTGCATAGTCCCCATCCAATTGTAAGTCCATACATAATTATAGTTACTTGCAGCTAAGGATCTTTATTTGCAAACACTATACATGATTAATTTTAATTCTTTTCAGGGTGAAAAGAACATACTATTTGTTCTATCTATTTTGAAATACACTGGTGTAGAGAATGTTCCTAGCTTGGCGAAGTTAAAGAACTTCCAACTCCCTGGTTTTGTTGATCCTGAAAGGGTATAATTATCTTTATACAAGAGTCTTTATAAATATTGATAAAACTGAGCCTGGGATTACGAAGTGGCATTAAAAAGCACTATATATATAATTATATTACAGCATGTAACCAAAAAAGGAACTCCCTTCTACTCAAATTCTCTGAGAGACATTATAAGTAAGTGCCTTGGAAATCCTTGCATAGCCCCCAAAGTTGTCAGGTATCCAGTAGAACTCGATGCAACAAACAATTTGCAAACGTAAGAATTACATGACACATTACAATAATAAATAACTGATCTATTTTCACATGCAAAAATTGATATTGTATGTGTAGTGAGTTATCCCATGGCAAAAAATGGAATGAAGATGTTCACTTCCAGAGTCCGATGGCTATCCTGCCAAATGGGTCTCATGTGTACGTCAGAGATTGTGTTCGTTTTGATCATCCTGGTCTAGGAGAAGTGACTTGTGTGTTAGAGAAATTTTTTTTGAAAGTAAGCATTATATACACCTTCAGACTCAGTATAATAATTCATATTACACACTATAGCAGGAAAGAAGTGGGGATGTGTATGTGAGAGCTGATGTACTGGTAGATTTTGATACATTCTGTATTCATCATCCTGAATTTCGACCTTGTTATCTTCGTCCAAATACACTGGTGAAGTACGAAAAAGTGTCTCTACCAGTAGCTTCCATCCTCAGCAAAACAGCTACAGTACCTCATGCAATTGTAAAATAGAACCCTGAAACTGGTACACTAGAAGATGTATTATCAAAAGTATGTTACAATATTAAGTCCATAATCATATCACCATGCATGTGTCTTATCATGCATGTGTTGTCTTTTAGGATCTTCAAACATACTTGTCACCTTGTCCTCTCAAAAACAAGGCTAATGGAAGACCAGTGGTCATGCTTCCACTAATCCTTCACACTGATGATACTAGTGGAAACAGGTTAATGCGTTATACATGAACATCATAACATGTATAAATAAAGGAGACTTATTGATAAAAATTTGATAATAAATTATGTAGATCTAAGAAGTGGAACAAGTTTGACCTGTGGAATATGCTCCTTGCTGGTTTGCCTCGGCATGAGAACAGTCAACTTACCAACATTCACCTTGTTTGCTGTTCAAACAGAACTAATTTTTTGGATATGTCTGATCCTTTGTCTGATGAGATTGTGATGCTGGAAACAAGAGGAATTGAGGTTTATGATGCACATCACAAGCAGAATGTTCTTGTAATTGCTCCTCTGATGTTAGTTGCTTGTGACAACCCCAGAGCATCTGAGTTGCTCAACCATTTAGGAAGCTCTGCTAGGAGATTCTGTAGAATGTGTTTGGTATGAAAACAATGTCTGTCTAAGAACAATTTTGTATACAAATTCTATTATTATAAATTCAGAGTGACAGAACTTCGGATCCCCAACAAGTCTCGGCTTGTCGAAGAACAGCAATTTCTTCTCTAAGGACTATCATTGAGATACAACAATTGCCATCAGAGACTGAGAAGAAAAATCTTAGAACAGAAACTGGTCTCAGGGAATGTTCTAATCCAATGCTAACTTTACCTGCTGATCTCTACGAGTGAGTCAATGCATGGTTATTTATTTTTCAAAAACAAATTCATAAATTGAGTTATGTAATGAATATTGTATATACAGATGCACTCCTGTTGACACCTTGCATACCATACTTTTGGGTCCATACAAATATTTCATGGAAATATTGATGACAAAAGCAACAGCCATAGAGAAGAGAGAAATTTTAGCAAGGATCACAACCTTCAATCAGTCTGCATTCTCTACAAAACTGGCAGGAAATTTTTGTCAGTATTACAAGTCTTCGTTTGGTAGGGACTTTCGGGCTTGGGCACAGATGGCTCCTTTCATTGTTAGACCATATTTGTCATCTGATGAGATGAGCTGCTGGATTGGACTCTCAAAGGTATTAAGACTGATAGTAATAATTATTTATGCTAACTGAGCTGAAATAAATATAATTTTATTGAAGGTTTTCCAAATAACCTACTGCAACTTTTTTCCATCGGACTTAAAGGATGATTGGCGAGTGGTTTGTGCTGATTTTGTTAACAGTGTTGAAAAGTGTTATCCAGAGCTTCTCCAAAAGCAAAAGATCCACTTGATTTTGTATATAGTGGATAGTACGAAGATATTTGGACCAACATCTTCTTACAGCACAGAGAGGTACAGATTATTATTATTAGTCTTCATGAAATTTGCTGTTTGCCAATAAAAATTCTAAAAATTAATTATATCCATGTATATAGATGTGAATCATTCAACAAACTGATGAGGGAACAGAATGTGTACAGTAATCGACTTGCTCCTAGCCGGGACATCTCCACAAAGTTTCAGAAAATGGAGTGTGTGCGCTACATTTGCAGTGGAGGACGTGTGCATGAAGGTTTTAGGTGAGAACGTCTATAAGATTTACCATTACATGCTGTACATCATTTTCGATTTCAATGTTGATGATTAATTATTATACTGTAGTATTGGAAGAGGGTTAAAAGAGTTGTATATGAAGAGTGATGTGCAGTCATTTTACAATGGTACTGTGCCACATCTGGACAAGCATATTTATCAACCTGGTGCTTTACGGAAGGTATTATGCTAATTCTGCGTGTAAAAATTTTACACAATGGCATGTAATTAAACATGCATTTATATTATATACAGGTGAACAAGCACAAAGTACCTATAGGAGATATACAACTCAACTATCGGGAGCGTGGAAGTGCTGTTCAGATTAGTGAAATGGATGATTGGGGGTTTGACTGTACTGAAATGGCTACTGTGTACAAAGCAATGGTTGGAGCAGATAGTTTGAAGCTGATCCACATTGGTGACTTTGTGGAGTTCACTGATGATGACAATGTAAGTGATCATGACTTCAGTCTGCAAATAATTATATATACAGTAGTATTCAGTAAGTATTTTCATGAAACTGTAGGAAAAAAAGTATGGTGAACTAATGGCTTGTGTCAGCACTGTAAGTGATGGTGAAGTGTGTATCATTCGCGTCATCAATATGATGTGTCTTGCTGATGGAACATCCATTACAAATGAATTGGATTGTCCACTAATGGTCATATCAGATGACTATCATGGAGTTACACCTTACAATGTTAAAAGAGCTGTATCAGTAGTGCATGAATGTGACAGCAGATGTAAAATTGAGAACTCTGCCTCAAGTTCCAAACTTGTGGAAAGGGAAAGAATTCAGACCATCACTCTTACATTCACTCATGACTGGACCAATCATTTCTATTGTTTTAATGTTTACTGTATGCTATAACATAATAATTATTATTGTACATATGCTGTTATTACTGATTGTTGTATTGTTCTAGTGTGCTTGATCTTGCTCTCACATACTGTTCTTTTAAAGATTTTATTACTATTTTCTCATGGCTACATGCATGTGTTTTTAAGCCAAGTAAATACGATAGTGTTACTGTATTGACACACCTCGATGCTCAAACGACACTGTATTTTACGACATCGTTACGCAAAGGTTACTTACATCACGATACGTCATGCTGCCCCAAGTCCACGTAACGCTAAAGGATTCACGAGCACGTTACAATAATGTTTACATTCCCGTATCGGGTTCTGATTTTTGGCTGTGTAACTGGAAAAGGGTCGCCAACTTGAGTTCCAAGGTAGCTAGTAAATTATTAATGAGTTTAGAAATGAATGGCTGCCAAATGGAGAAGGCGCTTTTCGTCTTATATCTAGCGACTCAGCTAGAAAGATGAATAACCAATACAAAAAGCATGTAAAGACAAAGAAACCAAGTTTTTTAGTTCAAGAATTAGCTTCTAAAAGCGAACGGTCTTTGAGAAAAGTTGTTTCAAGATAGATGAAGAAGAACTTGACAAGATGGAGAAAATTGGAGGTTTGGCATGCTTGAGTTTGTTACTTTAGCGATGGTTTTAAAAGAGAAAAGGCTAAATAGTAGCTAAAGAAGCCTTTTAGTGCCAGGCGCTCAGTTATTCGTGTGAACATTTGTATTGTGCATCCGTGCCATTCCTATGTACCTAGTACTACTGTACTGAGAATGAAGTAAGAGCTTGTCATCTCTTCAAGCTGTTTAGCTAAATCAACATGATGAGTATAGAAGTTATGTCCACTAAGTCAGTGAAATCAAAAGTAAATTGCATGAAGGATAGGTGATAGATATAGCTAAGTGAATTTTAGACTGAATGAGAATGAGTTTGGATTATGAGAGTGAATAATATTGAGTTATGGAATTGAAGTTGAAGAGCCTGCAGCTGGCTAGAATTTGATAACAGCGTTCAAGCCTTTCTGGGCATAAACAATCTGCAAGTATTGACATAAAAGTGAAATAATGTACAAAAATCAGTCATGAGTAGTGGTGTTGTATTGAGTATGTATATTAGCCATGTTCCCAGGATCCCCTCCCAGCTTACACGTAAGAAAGGGGGAGCCTGGTCTCTTTTTGATCTCACGTGAGTCAAGGAAATAATAATTGCATGGGTTAAACATTCAATAACATGACACAATTCCATATCCGCCTACGTATACGCCGGTATTTTATTTTAATTTGTGACTGTAGAATTTTAACTACGATAGAAGAGTGAGTAGTCTATCTTTGACAGCTTTAGCCACGGAGTTACCAGCAAACTAAAAAGTGTTAATCACAGTCATGTACAACCTGAATTGCTTTGCTATGGCTACCCTAAACATATGATATGTGATAATGTGATATCTTGGTCTTTGTATTTATTTTCGAGCCACCACTCCGTTGATACCAGGCAGCTTTTCCATCTGGTCAGATTTATTCATTGGTATAGGGATCCTCGTATCAGGAAACGAGATTGAGAAAAACATCAACACTCCATTCGTACTTCTACGTGCTTCCATGACACAGCTAACCAGCCTACTGAGCTGTTAGCTAGCTAAGTAATTACGTGGGCCTGCAATTGTGCTAATTTAAGTTTGTATCCTGCCCATATTTAATTTTCACTTGTCAGCACACATCTATGCTTTATATAGGCTCACGTGAGATTAGAGACCAGGCTTGTTCCCAGGGTCCCTGCCTACCTTACACGCAAGGAAAGGGGGAGGCTATTACACGTAAGGAAAGGGGGAGGCTATATGTATATCACCTCAAGGTGTGTTAAACAGTATAAATTGCCAGAATCTATTGGATGTACTATAATCAGGATGGGTGGGAACTACATGATGCACCTGTGCTTGATGCTTCGTGGTCTTCATTGGTTACTGAATCGTGTTGGTTGGGTTGATTGTTGTCAAACATTGTTTTGTTGAGGCCTTTTGTTGGATAGAGTACCTATTTTGCATATCCACTCTTCTTTAGCCACATTTGTTGTGCATTATTGGTTGTGAGAACTTCTGGTGCTGATTCCAAGATTTGGAATCTTATATCAGTTCTATTGTGGTTGGTATTGTTTAAATGATAACCTATTCCTGAAGTGTTGGACTGGAGGTGTTCACTGATTCTGTATTTGATTGATCTGGTTGTCATACCAGCCTTACAATTTTTGTGTGTGCACATTGCTAGGTAGGTAACATTTTTTGTGTTACAATCGTACTTTTCTTGCTTGTCTGGTAAGTTGATTGGGTGTTTGGTTTTGTTGTAAGTGCTTTCTGTGAATGAATTTGTTACTAATGTTTTGCATGTTAGGCAATTGGGCTTGCATCTTTTGATTGGATTTTCAAGCTTTGTTTTGAAAAGGTTGAACGGGTAGTTGGTTTCTGTGTTTGTGTTTCTTAGGTTGGGATTTGTTTGTTGGGGTTTATCCTCTTTTGCCTGTTTGGTGTCATTTTCTGGTGACAGTGGTTCAAGTTTGGCTCTAGATTTTTTACCTCTTGTTACTACAAGGGGGGGTTGGGGAAAGTTATTTTTAGATTGGGGTCCTTTTTTATTAGCTTCCAGTGTTTCCTTACTATTATTTTGATTCTTTTGGTGTCGTCATTGTAGTTGGTAATGAACATTGCTTTTTATGTTTCTTTGATTTATTTTTTCGGGTTAAGGTGAGATGTCTGTTGTGGTGTTTTATTTTGTTGATTGTTGTTTTGGTTTCAGAGGATGAGTAGCCTCTCTCGATGAGTTTTTCTGCTAATTTCCTTTGCATTTCTATGAAGTTGTCTTTGTTTGAATTAGTTCTTAGGATCTTGTTGTTTCCCCTATCATGATTGCTTTTTTGGTTTCTTCTGGGTGATAATTTTGGCGAATGAAATATAGAAAGCGCATTACATCATATGGCGAAATTAGTATAGTAGCTTCGTTTTTCTTTCATCAAAGTAGATTTGACAAAGCTTTTCAGTCATGAAGCAAAGCAACAATCAAACTAACTGCTGAAAGCCTTTTTGCATAAACTAGTAGTGAAGCTTCTGGCAGTGTAAAAAAATACTGGAGGGGCTAATGCACTATGTAACCAAGCTTTCAAAAGCGATACTATTGTTTTATAGCCTTAGATACCCTGGACCTACGTAGCAAGTTTCAAACTTATTTCATGAAG
The DNA here is from genome assembly GCA_964030475.1 of Tethya wilhelma. Classification (NCBI taxonomy): domain Eukaryota; kingdom Metazoa; phylum Porifera; class Demospongiae; order Tethyida; family Tethyidae; genus Tethya; species Tethya wilhelma. The sequence goes on from CAXIPT010000056.1 coordinate 83,249, forward strand.
GACTGTGGAGAAAACATTGTTCTAAACACTTCCATTTGGATTGCTCTAGCGTGTATACGAATATTTATATTCGGGCAATAAATTTTGGCAGATTTAACTTTGTCGATTTGGAGAAATTCGCTAAAATAAACAAAACTTTCCGGCTGTATGCAAGGGGTAGTCACGACCATTCCGGCTGTATTAACACCTGCGACGGGGATCAGGATGCGATCAAGGGTTCAAAGCAACAAAAATTGGCCCCATCAAGGGTCAAGAAAGCTCTACCGCTCGCTTTCGATCAGGTCATTTGCTGCAAATAGCACGTTTTAGTGGGTCAAAGTTTAAATTTATCAAGATCAAGGCCTTCCAAAGTAGTGAAATCAAGCCTAAAAATTGGACATATCAAATTTTGATCCTGGTCGCGGGTGTTAGTACAGCAGGTATGGTCGTGACCACCCCTTGGTATGGTATGTAGTATGATGTGTTATATTGTGTGTGTTAGATATTAGGTAAGATTTGGACAGAGTGAGCACATGTCACTAGCTAGTTGGGAATCGAATTGAATCAAAGTAAAGCTAAGCCAAGAGCATACATTGCATGGTGGCAGCGGTTGGTTTAAGACTCTTTAGTTGAAAGTATACAATTTTTGGAAAACCGACCAGATGTAGTAAAACTTTATTTGTAGTAATCGGCGATTGTAGTGTAATTCGCGACGCACGCGCGAAATTAATTTTTTTGCACCAATGGGGAGGGGCACACCTTGACGAGCTGCAGACGTGATTTTACGGGTGGGGCTGCTTCTATTGCTGAGATATGAGCGCTTGAATGCAGCTATGTCAGCCATGGCTAGCTTCTCTCCTGTTAGTACACGGGATGCGTTGCCATGTTCATTGATAAATTATTCTGATAAGTACATGATGCAGCTGCTGCTTTGCATCTCACTATAATCTTGCATATTTAATGTGCAACAAAAAACAATGCATTGTTCATGAACTAAACACTTCTAGCAGAAAGAAATCTCTTCCAGATGATCAGAAGATGGCCCACAGTGTTGCAGAATCACTGGGCTATGCCAGGAGCTGTTAATCTGTGCATAATAATGAATGAATGTATTGTACATTGTGTATAATAAATTTGCAATGAAATTTGTGGGTGAGAGAAGCTAAGCGCTTCTTATTATGTGCAATAAGTATTAGTTAAACTGTTTCCTACAGTTAGAATAGCTATAGATGCATGCATGAATATTGGGCGCTTATTTCTGCGCCATTTATAGCTTAGTTACTCAGTTACAGCCCACCCGCTACATTATTCTACTTAGTAGACTTACTTACCTCGTTGGTGAATCCTCCTGGAAGGCTCCCTGGTCTTCTGTGTCTTTAAAAAGGCTCATAATTAAAGTAAGTTTTAACTAGCGCTTCAACAAACTTCATGCATATTCTGATACTACACTAAAATTGTACCACAAACATAAATTGTTCGCTGTGTCTACTGAACCGGCACCGGCATTAAAAAATTTCACCTTGTAGAACCGGAACCGGCGCTCGACTGCTCTTGACATTGGAAACCGGCATGGAGAACGGTAGCGGACCGCCCACGACATTGAAGCCGGCAACAACTCAGCTAGTGAAGTCTTAACCTCGTCCCCAGGCCCGCAAAGATTATTGACTACTATAGGTACATGTAACTAGGCTAAGCTGTGAGTCTATATAGCTGTTTAAAAAGACTTACTTGCAGTGAGCTTCAGTATAATTATAGCTGCATGAGGTCATGATAATGGTTATGACCATAGGTAATATAGACATAATAAAATTATTATAATATTATTAGAACAAGAAATGTTTAGAAATGACTCAAATGATCACACACGGTCAAACAATGATTAAATGGCTGACTTGGGTTACATATAGATCTACATGTACATGTCGAAACTTTGACAAAGACAAAATGAATTCTAGAAATTACTGAAACAAAGTTACGCACTGAAAACTAATTAATATTCACTTGCTTCTGGCTGATGAATAACATGATCGGCAGAACCAGTTCTTGGTCTTGGGATGCTTGGTGAGGCCCACACAAGCAAAATGAAACCACAGCAAACAACAATCACATGCAACAGAATCCTCACCAAGATCATGATCACAGATATTGCACTTCCATTTCATCTTTTTAGCCTTTTGTTTGATCACTTGCTCACACACCATCCATCCATCATAAGTGAAGTACTTGCGGATCAAATTAATGTCCACATTCTCATCGGCTATGGCATCTGATACTTTCTCAGGTCGACACTCTACATGCTCTTCTTCAATCAAAACACTCTTTTTTAGTGCCAAGTCAGCAATCTTCTTGTCAACAAACCAGGACAACATCACTGAAATGTATGTGTGTGTGTGTGTGTGTGTGTGTGTGTGTGTGTGTGTGTGTGAAACTTATAGCAATCTAACCTTCTTCTTTTTTAGCAGTGTGGAGACGACTGAAGGTACATGGCTGCGACACATTCTTAGCGGTTGTTTTTTTTGCTTTCTTTGCTGGCAGTCCAATAGTTGTGAGATCATGGCCACGTGGTCTACCCCTCTTCTTTACATTAGGTGCAACTTTAATGCCTATATAAGTATAAAGTACAAACAAGTAACTAGAAATATACTGTATACTCACCATTGCTTTTGAGTATACTCACCTAAAGTGGCATGCATGTCGGTACCAGTTTGACCTTTGTCAACCTCTTTCTGGCTGTTGCCTTGGGTCTGACCACCACCCTCTCTCTGCCGGCTGTTGTCTTGGGTCTGACCACCACCCTCTCTCTGCCGGCTGTTGTCTTGGGTCTGATCACCACCCGGCTGTTGTCTTGGGTCTGATCACCACCCTCTCTCTGCCGGCTGTTGTCTTGGGTCTGATCACCACCCTCTCTCTGCCGGCTGTTGTCTTGGGTCTGACCACCACCCTCTCTCTGCTGGCTGTTGTCTTGGGTTTGACCACCACCCTCTCTCTGCCGGCTGTTGTCTTGGGTTTGACCTTTGGTACCTTTGGTTTGTGATGAGGTTTCAGAATCAGTAGCTCTAGACACATCATCACCTTCACACTCAGAACTATTCATAGAGATATCTATGTCACCTATAAAAGCCATACAAATACCAATAATACAGTTATCCTTATAATAATACACTCACATCATACATTATGAAAGTGAAACCTACTCTCAGTCAACTCCTTAAGACCAACTTCTTCACCGTTTTTCCAGTAGTCAATCAAATCCTTCATTAGCCTGAGACGTCGATCAAATTGAGCTCTAGAAGCATAGCTAGCAACAGTAGCCAATTCGGATGAAAGAATTGAAGCTTTCCTAAACTTTTGATGTTGGCTTAGAGCACGGTGAGGCTTCTTGGAGGTGGTTAAGGTAACACTACCTTCCACAGAAAGAGATGTGAAAATTCTGTGTGTTGATCGGTAGTAACTAGTTGTCCACCTGTCTTTGCAGAGGTCAGGGTCATAAAGCGAGTGACCTAACTTAGAGCGTAAGGCAAAAATATGGCGAAATGGCAAGAGCATAGAGGTGAAAAATAAGCATTCACAAGAGGAGGTCGTAACATGCTTCTGTCCTTCGCTTGTGTCTACAACATAATCCTCATTTTCTTCTGTGATAGCAGACACTTTTGATGCAAGCTCAAGCTGCTTGTGTACATATGTAGCTGCATAGCTTGTTAGCAATCTCGAATACATACATTGAGGACTATCATCACGGTAAGGACTCACTTTCACTTTTTGAAAGAGAAGGGCCGCTTTGTGATCACGCTCCGTTCTTAAGGCTGTCAAAATGATAAAGAACTTTTCCACAAATTCTTCTAACGAGCTGTGTCGATTGACAACCTGCTTCAATTTGCCATTTATCGATTCCAAGCGGTTATTAGTAGAATTCAAGAAGTTTCCACTGCTGTACTTCATACCAAGGACCCATTCATCTCTAATATCATGCCAATTTTCATCAAAGTAGCTTTTTACGATTTGTGGAGCACTTCCCTCGAATTCAGTGTATATATCCTGATATTCCGTTTCTGAGGTTGCATATGCCATTTTCTGTAACAACTCCAAGCTGTGAAGTCGTCCAGAAGTAATCCCCATTTTTTCGCAGCTGATTTCTCTCTTCATACTTCTTAGTGTATGGAAAAGGCATATCAGGACTCTCACATTAGGAAGCTGTTCTTTGATAACATCGCGTTCACCGATATCTTTATCAGCCATTGTAACCCTCACTTGACCCCACTCTGGGTTCAACTTCCAAACATCCAGCACATGCTGTCCCTGTCTTCTGAAACCAGCAAGCATGCTGCTACTATCTCACTTTGGCCATTGGAATCCTCTACAAGCATCAAATAAACAGGGAGACCAAGTTCCAACAGTTTATATGTAGCGTCAATACATAACAGCTCTGGATAGGCTTTAAAGCACTCCTTCATCTGTTGATCTTGAAAGAAGATGCCCTTCAAATTCTTCTCATGATCTGATAATATTTCAACAGAAGCTCCTGGGCAAAAAAAACAAGGTATATGACAAGTATAACAATATTATATTGAAACAGGAGAGTCTGACAGTGTTTTGCTATATAGGGAGTGTATAAGAGTGACATATATACAATCTGTCTCAACACAAATTGCCAAGGTATACTTATGTACATACAGTTATGGTATATATACATGCATGCAGTCTGCATTCCAGCATTAACTCACCATAACGTGACATCAATGTTGGCATCAAGATCATTCCTACTTCTCCCCTGTTTTTCTGCACTAGCAATATTTGTCAGGTCTTTAAGAAGAATCACATTCCCAGTTTCTTCTACAAGTTTTTGTTGAAGAAGCTTCTTGTTTACTTTCATCCCTAATAGGTTAGCTGCTGTTTTTTTAGCATCTGCAGATAGACTACGTTGGCGTGGAAGATGTTTGAACAACTCCTATATGGAAGTGTGCATGTACATGTAGTGTGTGTAATCATAACAATCATAAGTGATGTGCCCTTTGCTATAAACAAGGTCAGCATACATAACAGATGCATGTAATAAATTGGAAAATGCATTATTGATGACACACCCGAGAAACTTCATGATTATGTTCCATTGACATACTGCATATCTCAAATGCAGAGCCATCTTTATCAATCTTCAGGGATATGTGTGACGGGCAGTTCTGCCTAAACGNGAGTGTTTGTGCAATGTCATACAAACTGTTTATAATAAATAATGTCAAAACAACAATGTTCAGTGATGCAACTAACAATACAGGGCTTAAGGTTAGAAAGAGGTTTTGATATAGACACAGATATGCAACTACAAGGAAATAATGTAAAGTTACTGTACGTTGTAACAAACAGAAAGTATTACCTAGTAATTGTGTCTTTTTGTATTTATTTGGTTTTAATAGAATAACGACAATAATGGCAAACACAGATGCAATTATGATGGGAGATATAATTATAGTAAAATCCTAAAGGCACACACAGATGGACTTAAACAGTTAAATAGCGCAATAGGGGGCAAATGTAAGAGAATACAACACATATGTAGATGCACTGACACAGGTATAGTAGAGAAATATGATTACTAAAATGGATCAAGAATGGGAAACAATTGTAAGAGCACACAGAGATTGAAACTATTCTATAATAAAGATACACTTAAGGATGCAGTAATAGGAGTACTGTAAAAGGAACAAAATTTACAGTAAAATCAGGTTAACAAATGACAGCTGCTATGAGTAAATTATATTCTATGACAAGAATATAAGCACAAAAAGAGGCAATTGTAAGGGCACGCTCAGATGGAGAAACTATTCTAGAACACAGATATACTTGGGAATGCAGTAGGAGTACAACAGGGAACAAAAATACAGAGTGAATTAGTTTTTAGCAATGACAGGTGCACCTGCTCAAATAGCACTAGAAGGATTGAACCACACTACAAACTTCAAAGGACTCTAATTACAACCTCAACGAAGTAGTAGAACGTATCTTGTTTGTATTAATGTGGTTTACCTGTAACAACAAGCACTTGACTTGACCTGACCTGATTGCTGCTAGCTCAGTCGAATTCGTAAAACCGCGCCTGTCTTGAGTATTCCGTAATCTACCGTACACTATTGTACACTACAGCAGGCACCCTCAAAAATGGGTGTGTACAACAGTAGACTTAGCCCTTGAAAAGAGCATTTTCCCAAATTTCAAGCAAAGATATTTGCGCAATGCAAATGTTTGTTCCATTCACGTTGTAACAGTTGCGTAGATAGGAACATGCAAAGCTGAAATATTGTAGTCTGGAGTCTCAGAATGGTCCAGTACTGATTTGCCCAAAATTCAAAAGCCATGCGAAAATGAAGTAGGTCCTACACAGAGAACTTCATAACTCCAGAAGTACTAAGCTTGAATTCTACAGATTACACACAGTAATAGAAGTGCTGCGCTACATTTCTATGTTTGTTAGACAGCAAAAAATGTGATGTCATGTAAGTGATGGTGCCAAAAACAAGTATTTTTCTGTTGAATATAAACAGCCTGTATAGTGATCGTACTTACAGCAAACAACTTCTAACTAGCTGAATTAAAGATGAAAGCATCAAAGTTTACTTTGAACTAAGAGCTAAGGCCTCAGCATATCCAGTACTAATTTGCCCAAAATTCAAAGTTTGCCAATATTTTACAAAGACCCTGCTTTTAAATGCTTGATACTTACCTCAAGGTAGGCAAAAACACGCAAATTTGGTATCAACCAAGAGCGCTTGACCTTGAGCTTCAAGAAAACTCGAAGCTATAGCTTCTCCAAGTGTTAGAATTGACCTTTGACTGATTGAAAAAGCAGCTGGCTGTGTGCCAAACCCTAGAGTCATGAATATCATTATCCCCCATATGCCCAATACAAAATCAAAATGTTCGATAAAATGTATGAATTTTTGCGGGCTTTCCGTAGACTGCTTAGATGAGTCAATATGACAATAGTTAGACATGTAAATATAACCATACAACTGTTAGTTGGTTTAACAAACAGTATTGTTGCATTGACATAATTCATTTGTACAACTTTACCATATAGATAACATAATATTTGTCAAACTTTTATTAGAAACAACAGCAATCAAATATTTCCATTTGACACATCACTAAAACCTAGGAATTACATTGTAATAATGAATAACTGATCTATTTGCACAATCATGCAAAAATTGATATTGTATAGTGAGTTATGCCATTGCAAAAAATGGAATGAAGATGTTTGCTTCCAGAGTCCAATGACTATTTTGCCAAATGGCTCTCATGTGTATGTCAGAGACTGTGTTTGTTTTAACCATCCTGGTCTAGGGGAAGTGACGTGTATTCGAGAATTTTTTTTTAAGTAAGCATTATATGCACCGTCAGACTCAGTACAATAATTTGTTTTACACACTAGCAGTGGGGATGTATATGTGAGAGCTGATGTACTGGTAGATTATGATACATTCTGTATCCATTATCCTTCGTGTCCAAATACACTGGTGAAGTACGAAAAAGTGTCTCTACCGGTAGCTTCCATCCTTAGCTACAGTACCGGATGCAATTGTAAAATGGAACCCTGAAACTGGTACAGTGAAAGATGTATTATCAAAAGTATGTTAAGTCCATAATCATATGATCATGCATGTATCTTATGATGTGTGGTCTTATATTTAGGATCTTCAAGCATACTTGTCACCTTGTCCTCTCAGAAACAAGGCTAATGGAAAAACAGTGGTCATACTTCCACTAATCCTCCATACTAATGATACTAGTGGAAACAGGTTAACATGTTACATGTTCAAGTATTGTTCTAAATGACCAGGACCAGGACCTGATTCAGAAGGCTTATTGATAAAAATTAGATAATAGATTATTCAGATCTAAGAAGTGGAACAAGTTTGACCTTTGGAAAATGCTCCTTGCTGGTTTGAACACTCAACTTACCAACATTCACTTTGTTTGCTGTTCAAATAGACCTACTTTTTGGACATGGCTTATCCATTGGCTGATGAGATTAGGAATTGAGGTTTATAATAAATTCTAAATATCACACACTTCTATGCATGGAAAGGGTCGTCGATTTGAGCTAATGAATTATTCATGAGTAATAGCTGCCATACGGGGAAGGCGCTTTTCGTCTTGTATCTAGCGACTTAGCTAGAGAGACGAATAACCGATGCCAAAAGCGGTTAAAGACAAAGAAACCAAGTTTATTCATTCAAGATGAGCACCCTCAGAGAAAAATGGGCGCAAGATAGAAGAATAAGAAGAAGAAAACAGAGAAAATTGGAGGTTTGGCATATTTTACCATGTTTTTGGGCTCATTAGAAAGAGAAAGAGCAAAATATTAGCTCAAGAAGCCTTTTAGAGCCAAGCGCCAGGGTTATTCGCATGAATATTTGTATTGTGCTAATGGGCCATCCGTGCCATTCTTATGTACCCAGTACTACAGTACTGGGAATACCCTTTCAGGAGCAAAAAAATTGGGGGTTGGAAGTTCTTTAACTCCACCAAACTAGGCCCGGAACATTATTTATGCCAGTGTATAGAACAAACAGTATATTTTTTCACCCTCAAAAGAAATCATCTATTGTGCAAACAAAGATCGATCCTCAGCTACAAGTAGCTATACAATTGGATGTGGACTGTGTAGAGACCACCACATCCTCGAAACTCACAGTAACACATGGTTCAGTGTCTAATATTCCCAGTACAGTAGTACGTACTTGGTACATAGGAATGGCATGGATGGCCCATTAGCACAACACAAATATTCACGCGAATAACTCTGCAAAAACTGAGCACTAGGCACTAAATGGGTTCTTAAGCTATTATTTAGCTCTTTCTCTTTCCAAAAAGATGGCCTAAAACCATCACTAAAGTACCAAACTAAACATGCCAAACCTTCAATTTTCTCCATTTTTTCCTTCTTATTCTTTTATTCTTTTATGTTGATCAGAGACCACTCGCTTTCAGAAGCTGATTCTTGAACGAATAAACTTGGTTTCTTTGTCTTCAATTGCTATTGCCATCAGTTTTTTGTGTCTCTCGTTGAGTCGCTAGATACAAAGCAAAGAGTGCCTTCTCCATATGGCAGTCATTAATTTCTAAACTCATGCATTATTCATGACTAGCTAGTCTAACGACCCTTTCGATATTTGAGTGGGCGTTATTTGGAATCTATTGCAAGCATGCAGTGCCGCAAGTTCTGTTTCTGTCCTATCCTCTTTGTTCTTTATGTTCAGTTCTTCAGTAGAAAAGTTGTCTTTTGCTAACATGACACAAGTATAATGAACATAAATCATGCTTTCAACTTGGAGTTTCAGAGTTTTAGCTGTCTGCAAGGCATGTTCGACTGTGCAGACTGGTAGGTATGTAGGGCTGTAGGCAAGTTCTCTGCTCAGGCTAAAGACTAACAATTATTCGAAAAAATGGAACAAACAAGTACAAAAAACATTAGAAATGTAATGCAAACATAGGAATGGCCAAATCGTAAATAGTGAGCAAACAAAATAGGACTAAATGCATGGTTGTTAGATGGAGAGAGTTCATTCCGGTGTCTAAATGTCATTGAGCTCAGTAGGGATATGAACATAAGGTGACACAGTGAAATGAACTTTCTCAATATAACAACCAGGCATTCTTGCAGTTTGCATTACATTTCTAATGTTTTTGTACTTGTATATCTATGGATACACAGTTACAAACAGGCCACTGATATTAATCATAAATAACACATGCATGGCATGTATCTGTACAACATACAATTATCTGCATCCTCTTCATCAATACTAAAACAATCATCAGTAGTTCTGGATCCATTTCCTCATCATCAAGATCATCACAATCTGGATCCGGAGTCCAAGGCATTGGTCACAAGTAGACTTTGCCTTGGGTGGCTTGCTTAGTGCAGTTCATTATTTCTGGCTGGGTGATTCCTCAGTCTGCAGCTGTTTGGCTTGAGTAAGACACGAGACACTTTGCAAATATTATATGGCTGTTGCTTTTATAATGCCTGATGAGCTTGGACTCGAAGGAAACTCGACTATGTATAAATTAACATGGACGTTTGTAGTTAATTAAAAATTTTATTAGCAATAATTATTTATAACAACTATAAATGAAAAATTACCTCTTTAGTAATCCGTTTCTATTCAAAATTTATTTAAGTTGCAATTTGTCATTACGTCATGATCAAGCGCGAGATCTCATTTGTGTGTATTAATATTATACTGAAAAGAAATGCAGGAAACATTGCACCTGCCCAAAGAGTAGAGCAGCATCAACTATGGCATCAAATTCTACTCAGTAGCTCTTCCAGTAAAAGATTCAACCCCATGGCTCGAGGAAACAGCAGTACATCTAGTACTATTAGAAGTAGTGATACAGCACCAGTACGAGGAAACAATTCTACTAATCATAGTAGGATCAGGAAGCCGCATAGCATCAGAGGTTCTCAAAGATCTAGTTAAGGCCGTAGAAGAGTGTAAACAAGAAGCTACATGTAGTAAGGGAAAATCAGAAAGCCCTGAGTATCAAATTGGAGAGAAACCAAGAGACAATACTGGAAATTGTGAAGGCAATTGAACAGAACCAGTTTGTCATCAGTGGAAACTTCTATCAGGTAAACTGAAACATTTCAGCATGTACCTAATCAAAAAGTTATACTAAGTAATCACTCCTGGAGCTATAAAGTTTTAAAAGATACTGAATTCTACATTAAAATAGACTGAAAATGATACCTTGAGTGGAGTTCTAACTTAAAAATGCCTAAATATGTTCTTAACAAATTCCTGAGCCATCTGAAAAACGACTGAATTGTAGAGGTTTTGAGATCACCGTCTTAAAAACTACTAAAATATACAATTTAATCTTAAAAACAGTCTAACAAATCAAGTGGTTCTCACATCAGGACCTGACCATGTGCCAGACTGATGAACTTAAGAGAATTTTGTTTTCATTAAGTAGCTAGATACTCAAAGTGCTACATAATTATGACAGTGTGAGAAAGAGTTATTGTAATGATTTATGGCAGCGTAGCAAAGGCTAAGAAAAAGCAGCAAGTGAGCATATTTTCTAATTGAAGCACACCGCTAGTCAGTTACATCATTACTGAGCATGAAACTTCGTTCTGAGCAACTAAAGATTCTTCACAGCGAAGCGGAGGCTTTGAAACTGAAGGATGGCTACTATCAGCCAAAAAAGATGATAGCTACATCGTCAGCAAGCCCAAGAGAAGCTTTTAAGGTGAGAAAGCTAAATTCTACTGTGCATATACACAAAATCCTGATACTTTTTGGTACTTGTGTGACTTAAGTATGGTATGTCCACAAGATGTCCAGCAATATGTGACTACATATCACGCAAATATGTAGTCATTTGCACTTGGACCATGCACTGACAGCTGCTTGAATGAGTGACATTTCTTGCTATTAATTGCTGTGGTTGCAGCTGTGTAAGTACTTTACACCACGTTGAAAGACCTGGGTTTGAATCCCTGCTAAATCTCAAGATTTTTTCAAATAAATTTTCTATGTGTTTGTTCTCTGTCTATTTACCCCAAGAGACTAAGTCAGGTTGGTAGGCATGCTTTGTGGTATCGGTGCTGGTTATGTACATCATGTGTGTCATGCTAGGCCTTGAGATGTGGTTCGGAAGTCAACTAGTATTCTCTGCTCCAATGCCTGTGAGCTCTCAGTGATAAGAGGATTCGATTGAGGTTCAAGAGCTTGAATCCCAGCTAGATCTCAAGATTTTCCATGTGGCAAAATAAACAGAGTAGTACAGAGAAGCAGGCAGCTGACATTTATACTTCTGTTTGGCACAGAAAAAACCCTCTAAGTTTAACTTCGAAATACTTTGGTGTTGCTAACAAGGGCTCTATAATTATTGAGTGCATTCTACGACTATATACATGTCACAAAGTGAAGTTTGTTAAACATTTGTGTCATTTAATTCAGATGCAGACTTCCAGATCTTACGAACAGGTGGCAAAGAAGGGCAAGGCAGCTCAGGTTTATCAAGGTATACTTTTATCGGAATAAATTATGCATCATGTGACAATTATTTTCCATATTTTACCACTATTGCAGGACATGGAGGACTGATGTATATGTACATAGTACCTCATTGTTTATTCCTGGGTAAATTTATTAACGAGTGCTAATATAGTGACAATATCACGTCAGCTGTTATTTGTACTTTACAGTGACACTGCAATGAATCAACAGATCGCAACAGCTTTATTCCTTTATAGAAAGTACGTATATTGATGTTGTGATTTCACATTCATCTTCTCAAGCTTATGCATCTATACATGCAGGTGTTCATGAAAGAGGACTATTAATGTGCATCTATACTGAAGTACCTCCTATCGACACAGGATGTCTAGCTAAATCTGTTTCAGTGAACTAGGTATACACAATTTTTCATATACTGTTGTGTGATATTTATACATGAACACTGTATACAATGTTATTGATTTTCTTACAAATATAATGCTCAATAATGTATCCTGATTATTTGCAGGCATGCAGATAACTTGTTCACTTGGAAGTTGGAGAAAATCAAATAACAGATCACTCACAGGCAGGAAAAAACTTGTGCACAAAGTCTCAATGAAACAAGTTGTTATAGGCTTGTTTAACTTAACTGTTGTAAAATTGGGTACTGTATTGGGCTCTTGTTTCTTGTGTAATCATACCCTATTAGGTTAACATTATTGTGGACATTTTGTATTGGGTTCTTAAGTGTTAATTCTTATTTCTAGCACGAATTTTTCAATATTCATTACAAGTTGTTTGAATCAGATGTCAATTTGGTTGTTTTCAGATAATAATTATTCTAAGACAATATTCAGAGTCCTTTTTATACATTTTTCAGCAATTATACCCTGTAGCAATTTTGCTTTTCAGGTTCATTTCAGGAGCATATCAGTACCTTTTCAAATGTTTTTCAGGCACAGTTCAGGACCATATCAGTACCTTTTTAGACTTTTTAGACAATTCTGATTCTAACTCGTAACATGTAACTCGTAACATGTAAGACAGTTATACAATTTTGAGACACTCCTCTGCAGTAGTGAATGTTCATCATACCAAAACAATCAATTTATTTGTACAGTGATGTAGACTATAGCTACAAAGTGAACTAGTTGTCTAGCTAGCTACAATAATTTTCTTACATTACAGGCTGACTTGAACAAAGAAGTTGGTATATTGTTATAGAGAAGAATCTAGTACCGATACAGATATCTGCATGTGATCAAATACAGTTCTAATATCGCAGCACTTTTGTACATACCTTTTTTTTTCTTCTTCATATGCAGAGCATTATCACAAAAGTATTTGGACATCACACCAAAACAAAATATAAATTTGCAAATCATACATTTTGGACAAAATCGCTGCGAAGAAAGAAGAGTAAGTTTTGCAAAAATAATATATTAGAAATTAACCTGCTGGTACCAATTGAATAGGTGCTAGGTTTGAATCCAACGCAAGGCATGGCCTCTCTCTCAACTAAGGAGTTTGCTTAAAAATTCATGGGCACACTTTATGCTCCTACAGAGGAAGAAGATTTAAAATCCACGTACACAAAGCACTTGGCAATTTTGGTTGGTTTTAGTAATTTGAAGGTCAGCAACTGCGTACATGTAAAGCCACTCAGATACATTAAGGACTGGGACTAAAGGCACTAATGCACATTGCATGCAAATTTTTATATGGTGATCACGTGTGCCAGTAGTACTTTGTACAATGCCCACTAATAATGGCCATACCGTACTGGCGCGTTGTTAAGCGCATACGCTTATATTTCCACAGGAAGAAAATAGGCGCTTAACAGCGAAATGCGCGTAATAGCGAGTACACTGCCACGTGAGCAACGTTTCAAAGGGAGGCAACGGAATTTTTTGGAGAGCGTTATTCGAGCACAACTTGCCTGCAAGAGTGTGTGGACTCTTTTTATGGGTGAAGTGTTGTCTACGTGTCTAGAAGCTGATCCTTTCCCTGTGTCAATAGTGAAAATCATCATAGCGCTTAACAATGAAGTGTCAAGAACAACAACGAGGCATGCACTTATATTCGAGTGTGCGCTTATACGCGAAGTGCNGTCTTATACTTGCATTTCATAAGGCTAAAAGAGCTGACCTCATTGATCATCTCTGTACTATTGTCACTGAGTCTCCTATTCTGCGACAAGCATCTACAGCTTCAGTTAGTTTGGTAGTGAGCTATGGTAATGATATTCTTAAGCAGCGTTACAAAGCTCGTGCAGTTGCAGCCCAAATTCAATGGCCGCCTCCACTTACTGACAAAATTTTTGATATACTCTTGATCAAAAAAGATCGAATTGAGCGAGGAACTGTTAGTAGTGAATTCAATCGAATGAAAATGACAGGAAAGTTTAATGTACATGATATCCTACAAAACCAAAATCCAGTCGAATTGGACAAAATTTTTGATAGTGATGGCTGCAATGATACAAAGAAATTAGTTTTGATCGAGGGAGCACCCGGATCTGGTAAAAGTACACTGGCATTAAACATCTGTCAAAAGTGGGAATCTAATCAGATATTTACAAACTACACTGCTGTGATTTTACTAAGATTGCATGACCCATTTGTACAACAGGCTAAAACCATTGAAGAATTGCTTCCTTATATGGACCATAATCCTTCATTGCGCAAAGACATTGCTAAAGAGATTGAATCAATATTTGGTGAAGGTGTACTATGGATATTGGATGGTTGGGATGAACTTCATTCAGCACATGCTGACTCTCAGTCTATTATCTACAAACTTATACAACGAGACAGTCTACTGTATAAATGTTCAGTCATCATCACTTCCCGACCAACAGCATCAGCCAATTTATATGAACTGGTGACTTCTAGATATGAAATTATTGGTCTTGCACCTGATACAACAAAACAGTATTTTCAAGAATGCCTTAAAGGAGAACATAACCCTGAAAAGGCATTAGCAAAACTACAAGACCAAATTGAGGAGAATCCAGCTATTGAAGCTAGTTGTTGTCTTCCATTAAATGCATCAATAGTTGCTCATCTGTACATAGTTGGAAATAAATCACTACCAAGGACCCTACATGGTATCTTGTTAGCCATTGTACAGTGTATTTTATCACGTCATGTGCGGCAAGAAAGCTTTAAAGAATTCCCACCCTCTGAAATGATCATGAGTCAAATAAACCTACTTGGGAACTTGCCTGAAGATATAAGGAAACCTGTCCATGCACTATGTAGTCTGGCATTTTCTGGTCTCATGCAAGGTAAGGTTGTGTTTAGCTGTCAGGATGTGGAAAGGGAATCGGGTGACCGTAAAACAGCTGATAAAATTATTAACATTGGACTACTTCAAGCATGCACGACGTTTTCCCATCAAGATAAAATAACCTACTATTGTTTTCTTCACTATTCAATACAAGAATTGCTGGCAGCAGTCCACCTATGTCATAGGCCAACGAGTGAACAGATATCAACATTCAAAAGGTTTTTTAGTCAGTCCCACCTAAGTTCGTTTTTTCAATTTTATGCAGGCATGACTAAACTTAGTGCAAAAAGATCAGTTGTAAAGAAAATTCCACAGATGTTACGTCCTGTGTCAGCAGATATATTGGATATTGCGCAAAAAATTGTAAGAAAAGAACTGAACAAGAAATTCAAGGAGTCAAAACCACTTTTGGTCTCTCTCTTAAGTTGCCTGTACGAAGCCCAAGATGCATCCCTTTGTAAATTTATAGCAGATAAACTCGAAGGTAATCTTGATCTTCGAAACACTTTGCTATCACCCTTCAATTGTCTTTCAGTTGGCTATTTTCTTTCCAATCTCAGCAAAGCAAATCTTAGTAGCTGCTCAATTGATGACCAATGCTGTAAGTATTTAATGAGAGGATTGTGTAGATGCTTTGATCCAGAAAGTATACCATTGTGTAATATGTTAGAATTGGATTTAACTTACAATAACATAAATGAAAATGGTGCTATTTGTATAGCGACTGCATTGGAAAATAATTACAGCACTTTATGTAAAGTCTTATTAGGCTCTCATGTGTCTACTGGATGTATGAATATTGGAAGCCTCGGGCTTAAGGCGATAGCAAATGGATTGGTTGGAAACAAGTCATTAATAGAGTTAAGTTTATCAGGATGCTCAGTTCAAATAGCAGAAGAAAACGGAGAATCTATTAAGAAAATGTTAGAGGCTAATAGTTCACTTCAAGTTCTTACTTTGTCCTATAATAATCCTTGTCTTTTGGATTCTGGAATCCAATATTTCACTGACGGACTAAAACTTAATACTGGTTTGAAAGTGATTAATTTGTCTAACTGTGGCCTTACACCAACTACTACAAAGTATTTGGCTGAAGCAGTTCAAATAAACAATTCACTTCTTACTCTAGACTTGAGTTTCAATGATGAATTAGGCGATGAAGGTGTAGCATACTTTAAAAGTTTTGGTAGTTTAAATGTCCTAAATATTTCACACTGTAAAATTTCTGATATTGGAATAAAAAGTCTTTCTCGAACACTAAATAAAAACAGTACACTGAATGAACTTCATATTAGCACTGACATCGACAACCAGCTTATAACAGATGAAGGAGTATCATTTTTAACTGAGGCATTGGATTCAAATCCTTCCCACATGTTGCAAACATTGTCCATCCCTTTTAATTTAAATATGTCTGGTGCTGTAAAAGCTTTAAAGAAACCAAAGTAATTCATAATTATAACAATAATAATACATGATTGTATACACATTAATTATATTGACCATGCGCATATCATTACATTCATGGCCTGTGTGGAATAACTTATTATACATGCTTTGAGACACGACATTAATTTATAGCATGTAATGTGTGCACATGGAGATTTGTCAGCTAGTATTCATACTGCTTGCAGTCATGCAAACTAAATTGTAGCAAATATCGAAGTTTATAATACTGCAATAGAACCTCCGATATAGCGGACCCTCCAAAGAGAGAATCAGAATTGTCTAAAAAGTCTAAAAAGGTACTGATATCGTCCTGAAATGCTCCTGAACTGTATGTGCATGCCTGAAAAACATTTGAAAAGGTACTGATATATGCTCGAACCTGCATGTAAAGCAAAATTGTTACAGGATATAATTGCTGAAAAATGTATGAAAAGGACTCTGAATATTGTCTTAGAATAAATATTATCTGAAAACGTGCAAATTGACATCTGATTCAAACAACTTGTAATGAATATTGAAAAATTCGTACTATAGAAATAAGAATTAACAAAAACCCAATACAAAATGTCCACAATATAATGTTAACCTAATGGAGTATGATTATACACAAGAAACAAGAGCCCAATACAGTAACCCATGCAATTTTACAACAGTTATAAGTTCATGTATAAATATCACGCAACAGTATACATGAAAAATTGTGTATATATACCTAGCTGTAGTAGTTCACTGAAACAGATTTAGCTAGACATCCTGTGTCGATAGGAGGTACTTCAGTATAGTCCACATTAATCATTTCCTTTCATGAACATCTGCATTTATAGATGCATAAGCTTGAGAAGGTGAATGTGAAATCACAACATCAATATGTGTACCTTCTATAAAGGAATAAAGCTGTTGCGATCTGTTGATTCATTGTGGAAAACCAACACAGTGTCATGCACTGTAAAGTACAAATAACAGCTGACATGATATTGTCACTATATTATTAACACTCATTAATAAATTTACCGGGGAATAAACATAATTTGAGGTACTATGTCCACATACATCAGTCATCCATGTCCTGCAATGGTGGTAGTATATATATGGAAAATAATTGTCACATGATGCATAATTTATTCCGATAAAAGTATACCTTGATAAACTTTCTCACATGAGCAAAAGTGAGCTGCCTTGCCTTCTTTGCCATTTGTTCGTAAGATCTGGAAGTCAGCACCTGAATTAAATGACACAAATGTTTAACCAACTTCACTTTGTGACATGTATATAGACGTAGAATGCACTCAATAATTATTATAAAACCAAATCTCTGGTCATTAGTCTTCACTTGAAAAACTGAACCTTGAACTACCATGAAAGTGTGTTTAAAGCAAACTATAAGGGTGTCCCAACAACTAACTAAAGCATATATTAGTCTGCGGCAATAACAAAGATTAAAAGTATCAAACTAAAACAACAATGCAGTGAGTCTCCACCTCCAAATGACCGTGCATGGTTACAAGCTTCATGCTACATAGGAATAAAAGAAATAAGTTGTGGTAAAATGTATAAATTTGGATACCGTACATAGTTGGAAATTATATGGCAGGGATCAAATTTTAGTAATTTTCACGGTCACAATCTGATCGGGAAAAAAAAAAGAACTGCAAATTTTAAACACATGCACTAGTAATAATGCTTACAGTTTGCCACGATCAACGTTCTGTGAAATTTTGAATCGTGAAAATTAATTACCAATTACTTTTGTGGTATTTTACCTAGGCTCATGCACATTCTGCTTTTAGTTTTTCCCATTTTGCTCTGCTCTAATGCTCTCACATGCACTTAGCCTATTTTGCTTGGTTTATTCTTCTATTCTGCCTGGTTAATATGATCATTCTTGAGGTCATTACTATAAAAGTTTATAAGTTCTAGGCTCATAACTAGCCTATTCTGCTACAATCTTGCTTGATCGAACTTATGAGATAGCTAACTAGTATACAATTTTAGCAGCAAGGACCGTTAAATTTGACCAAAAATCAACAATATCAAAAATTTAACCTTATTCTGCTGGTATTATGCTTCTGCAAGGCCCTATTCGGCTCAAAGAATTGCCGGCAGAATACATGCATGTGCATGTCCCTAATTTTACCAATACCACAAAAATTTGGACAAGCGAAAACTTCCCTTAATACAGTATCAAAAAAGGAGGTCATAAAGGGGTAAGAAAAACATATTATTTTCATTACTTTTCAATGGACTAACCGTTCCATTACTAACTGTTATTGCAAAATAGATCTGCAATTGTTGAATGCCTTAGTGCAAGGTATATACATGGTATATCTAATCACAACATACCAGCTAGCTTCTGTAGCGTAATATTATTCTAAATTTTGTGCTAGTGTTAGACAGCTAAACAAACAAGTTTACTGTGTACTTAGCAATGATTACGTTTATAGATATGATTATGATTGTGATTAAGGGGTCATGATTAAATTAAAACTTGCACATGACTGTGGTGTTTTTTACCTTTTATAGTAATGATCGAGATTTTTGGTACATGTTTAATTTTGCTCTTAATACAGTGTACAAGTATCTTTGAAGATTTGTGATGAGATATGCTATATATAGCTACATATAGTTAAACTATTTCGTATAATTAAACAGCTAAACAAGGAATTAAGGGAAAAAAAGTGAAAATGAACTCAAATGAAATACAAAGATGTGAGCAAACACCACTTTTGAACAACTCTGAGTTGAGACACAACCTCAGAACCAACAGACCTCGAAAATGTGTCCGATCAACCAGCTTTGCAACTTCTTGTTTTGAACCTGATTCTTTCCACGATTTTGGAGTATAGTATTGATCCTATGTCTTTAGTTCTCAGTGGATGGTATGGATCTGTGTTGTGTATGTCATCAGTACTAGTAATCTTTCTAGTGTATCCTCCAGTAGCAATTTTGACAGATATTTCCTGCAGACAAATTTTTTTTAGAGAACTATTATCATACGTACGGTAGTACGTATAGTAGGAATGGGCCGACTGTCCCATAGACACAATACAAAATGTTGCTCACTATAAAAATCTAGTCAAACAAAATTAAGCCTTCAACGTTGCTCAAAGGCTCTCACTGACAGATTACCAACTGCATGCAAGGTCTAAATCTCACAAAAACTTTCCTCAGCACTCGTAGAGAGCGCTAGTGGGAAGCCACCATAGTGCCATTTTTGTTCTGCTAACGTACTTACTTACTTACTTACTTACTTCCTAACTGACTTACTTGAAAAGGATTTCCAGAGAACCAGAATGTGTTGAGCCAACTTTGACAGCACAGAGTAAGTTCTTCTCATAGGTACTACATTCCTTGATACTCGTTTTTATCATAAACAGGCCTAAACAAAAACTAGAGAGCTTTGAAACTTAGTGTATAAATTCATGTGCTACAATGCAGCCATCTTTGTGGGTAAAGTTCAAAGGTCATTAACCCACGTGGCATTATTTTGCGCATGCGCATTAGCCTCCTCTAGCATAATGTAGTGCATACAGCTGCTACTTAAGCTTTTTGTAGGGACTAACCAGTCTCTGATAGTCTCCACACTGTAGTGTTGAAAAAAGTGAATGAACAAGTAGTAAAAATTTCAAAAAAATAAGTTGTGTAGGAATGGGCAGTGCAGTAAAAAGTATTGGAACAAGGAATGTCTCAATTTCGGCACATGACTATACTTCATTTTTTATGCCCAACTCTTGGCTGGTTCTCCAGTTTAAGTTGCCCGTCACTTATATTTTACTCCACTGCTTAGCCAACTGATTAGTAGGAATTTGAACCAATGCAGCAGGTACTTTTGTGCAGTCATTGTATATTTACGACACTGAGGGTCCATCCATATGAGGGAGACAATAATAAAAATGAAGTAGTCATGTGCCGAAATTGAGACATTCCTTGTTCCAATACTTTTTACTGCACTGCCCATTCCTACACGACTTATTTTTTTGAAATTTTTACTACTTGTTTATACTAACAGGACTAATAGTCCTTTTTGTTTCTTTGGGTTACATGAGCTCACTCGTGATTCAAAATGGGCTTTTAATTCTTTTCTTTGGGAATTTTACATTGTATTTTTTAGCTATAATAAATGCCAATATACTCCAATTCGCAACTG
The DNA here is from genome assembly GCA_964030475.1 of Tethya wilhelma. Lineage (NCBI taxonomy): Eukaryota > Metazoa > Porifera > Demospongiae > Tethyida > Tethyidae > Tethya > Tethya wilhelma. Next base: position 104,126 of record CAXIPT010000056.1, read on the forward strand.
ATCATCTGGATGACTCTCAAGACTTGAAGTCTTACACTTTTTGGTATGTGTGGACATACATCATAGGAGTACGTGTTGCTAGGTCAATTTGGACTGGGTGCAATGTTTTCCCTCAATTTATTCCGGCCTTTGTACTTATTGGTGTGCTTTTATTATATTTATCCATTATGTGTTTCCAAAAGCCTCCTCCCTTTGAAAATCAAGGAGAACCATCGTCTGCTCCATATAAACTTGTAGCCAATGTGTTGAAGTACACAGCTAAACATTACGACATGTACAATGGACAAATACCATCCAGGCTTGATCTAGGAAAAAATCGGTATGGTGGACCTTTCTTGAATGAGGAAGTGGAAAAAGTCAAAGAATATGTTTGGATATTTTCAGTGTTGTTAACACTTGGTCCTACTTTTGGAATTGACCTATAGTGACTTACTTAATAAAACCGATATTTAATGTTCACCTGACCTGGGACTGGATGGATGAAACTTGGCAAATTGATAGTAATACATGTAAGAATGGTGGAATTGAAATAGTAATTGGACAAGGGGGTCTGTTGTCGTCAGTTCTGGTTGTGTTTGTGATCCCAGTACTATACATATGCCTACCATGCTCTTTCAATCGATACACTCGTGTCATTTTAAAGAAAATACAAATTGGAATCGTGATGTATCTAACAGCACTTATTTGCTTGCTCTTTATCGATATTGTTGGTCCAGCAAATAGCAATGGTGACTACAAACCTGATGTCACATGTATGTGGAACTTCACTAAACTTCATAGTTATAACAACTACTATACTGAAACCTCTTCACAGATTAAAAATATCATGCTACTTATACCAGACTTGCTGAGCACTGTGGCTACAATACTATTCTACACTGGAGTGTATGAGTTTATTATCATCCAAAGTCCAAAGGGAATGAAAAACTTGTCTATGGCAACATATTTTGGCATTAAAGGTGCTTCTCAGTCAATTGCTATAGCAATGATATCACTGTTCACATATGGCTGGCGAATTCCTTCTTTTTCCCCCACTTGTAATGTTACTTACTACCTGCTGAACATAATCCTTGGTCTTGTAGGATTGTCTTTGGTTTCCTGGAGATACAATCTCTGGCAGAGAAACAGACAGTTGCAGGAAACAGAGCATGAGCAGCGATTGAATCGAGGCCAAGTTCAATCTACTACTAATTATTCGACTATCTCGCATGATGGTTTGGATGGCATGGTCGGCCCAGCACTTAGAGTGTAGACTTTGGAATTTATATCTCGTGTGTGTGTGTGTGTGTGTTTGTGTGTGTGTGTGTGTGTGTGTGTGTGTGTGTGTGTGTGTGTGTGTGTGTGTGTGTGTGTGTGTGT
>CAXIPT010000056.1:105516-122583 GCA_964030475.1 Tethya wilhelma
GGGTGTGTGTGTGTGTGTGTGTGTGTGTGTGTATGTGTACGTGTACTTGTGTCTGCACATGACATTGAGTGTGAGTGTGATAATGATTGGTTAATTGTTTCAATATACATCTATATTTTTCTAATTTTGTGTTAGTTCACTTATTGATTTCTACGTCAAGACAAAATTTCAATATACAGTATGGTATATCATATGTGAAACATATAAAAGATTATATAACATTCATATACAATAAGTATGCCATTATAAAACTTTAGATATTGCTTGACATATACTGCAAGTAAACTTTGTCTATGGTATGAGAAATCTGAGACTTGAATAACATGATACTACTACTTTAGCTGTACTGTGTAGTTGATAATGAGATTCACAGCTAGTTACACAATCAGTTGTAGCACATTCCATCCATGCAAGTGGTCAAACAATAGAACAAGAAGAAACATTTTTTGATAGAAGGTTATTCACTACTGGCTTACTCAAACACTATCCAAGTTCACCAAATGCTTCAATTCGAATCTACAGTTTTACTAGCCTTGTGCCCAGGCTCCTCCTTCGTGAATATTTCCTTCAAATATATATAAGCAAGGAGAGAGCCTGGTATCAAATATCACGTGCGTGACGTATAGGTAGATGCGAGCTATGTGGTTAAAACTGCAACAAGACATTCACGTGACGAAGTCCAGGGCTTCAGCATCATTTTTGCCAGTCTACTAATACTGAGAGAGCTACGAGTGGATGAAGATGAAATTAAAGAAGACCAAGGACACTTGGTAGCCTCTAATGATTGTCAATTCAACAGCAGATAAATACTAGCCTCTCGTATCAGCTCTTACAGTTCAGAGTTCAGTCTCCTTTCTTCTGTCAGCCCTCAACAAGACACGCAGACAAACTGACGATCAGCAGAAGGTTTATTCTTTGGTCTTCGCTAGCTGATTCAGAAAAAGCTTACAACAAGCGTACAACAGTTTTTTCAAGCGTTTTTGTCCATTCTGTCCTGCTCGCGGACCAGGAAAAATTCAATTGCATACTGATGCATATTCAAAATTGACTACGTCACACATGCATGCACGTGATATTTGATACCAGGCTCTCTCCGTCCTTATTTTCATAGGAAATATTAGCGAGGGAGGAGCCTGGGAATGAGGCTAGGTTCTCCCCAGGATGGTTGATCAGAGAGGTGGTAGAGAAAACTTTCAAGCATTAATTCTTGCGTTTTTAACGCATTCTTTTTAACTAAAATTAGCCACATCATACTATGACCAGTGCATGTGGTGTGACACCGCTCTGACAAGCTATAGGGAGAACCCTGAGATGTACTTGAAGTACAAATGGGTACAGGCAGCTTAATATAGGAAAAAATACATAGCTAAAATTAATTAAATTTTTCTTAAAAATTTTACTTTCAACGGTATCACAGGAGGACAATTTTAAAGATGTTCTACAAAGTATACATGTATACACACATGGGAGTGGAAAGACTCAGCCACCAGGGCAGTGGCATAAACAATGAACAACGAAAGTTAGGTTGAAAGGATTACAACTACAATACATATACATCAACTACTGACACACATACACTATAATAGACTGCATGGGAATACATTTCGTCGTGAAATATTTGGGAGTATAAAAAGGCAAAGCTATATACTGAGGAGGCATACCAACAAAGCAATAAAAAACTGTTACACAGATAGATAGAAACAATCACAGTTGCGTATGTACCTCTACTACTGACTCACATACAAACATAGCATCTATAGTATACTAAAAGTGGACTTCCCCACATGGTGTGAGGATATGGGGTACACCCTAAAGGTAGGTTCACAATTTGGTTTTATATTACTTCACACATTTGGTGGCACAAAGCAACGTAACGCACTGACACAGATTTAGAAACAATAACCAAGCGTACGTTTGATAGGTTGCATTTTGCGTAATATCTGCGTATGAATAATTTCTACACAATGAAAATGAAAATATTGTCAACCTCCCACCACACAGCACCTCCACACTAAGTACCTGAGATCAGGGTTGGCTCCTCTTGCTAGGAGCAGGGCTGCTATCTGTGAGTGTCCGTTGGCCACAGCATCATGAGGGGTGTGTCATTCTCAAAGCCTGGGATGTTGAGGAGTGCGCCAGCATCGACTAGAGTAGTGGCCACCTCTAACATGATGACCATGGTTACAAGCTTCATGCTAGATGGGAAATGGGTAGAGGGGGGAATTAATACAGTTGAGCTGAAAATTATTAGATATATCACAAAAGATCAAAGTAGAGAGTTTAATGAAACTTTTTTTTTTCCAATTTGTTTCATTGTTTCACATGCAGTAACTACTCATTCTTATCACTCACAATAAATCTAGCTGTCATACAATGAATGAGGACAAGTAAATTCTTACTGGGTGCTTCAAGTGTAATACAAGTAGTAAAAATTTTAAAAAAATAAGCAGTGTAGGAATGGGCAGTGCATTAAAAAGTATTGGAACAAGGAATAGTCCCAATTTCGGCACATGACTACTTCATTTTCATTTCTATCCCTCATGCATAGCTATTTATGTGGTAAATGATTCAAAGAATGATCTGTACTTGAATAGCTTATCAGTATCACATTAATTTTTATCACATGGTTCAAATTCCTGCCAATCTTATCACTTGGCTAAAAGTGGAATAAAGTATAGCATGTAGGATTAGATTAATACCAGCCAAGACTTGGGCACAAAAATGAAGTAGTCATGTGCCGAAATTGGGACTATTCCTTGTTCCAATACTTTTTAATGCACTGCCCATTCCTACACTGCTTATTTTTTTTAAATTTTTACTACTTGTTCATTCACTTTTTTCAACACTACAGTGAAGAGACTATCAGAGACTGGTTAGTCCCTATAAAAAGCGAGAAGCAGCTACATTGGCTGCTCTAGAGCAGCTTGTGCGCATGCGCGTTTAATGCCACGTGAGTGACCTTTGAACTCTACCTACAAGAGATGGCTACATTGAAGTACATGAATTTATACTCTAAGTTTCAAAGCTTTCTAGTTTTTGTTTAGGCTTATTCGTGATGAAAACGAGTATCAAGGAATGTAGTACCTATGAAAAGGAGTTACTTTGTGCTGTCAAAGTTGGCTCAACACTTTCTGGTTCTCTGGAAATGCTTTTCAAGTAAGTCAGTTAGGAAGTACGTACGTACGTACGTAAGTAAGTTAGATGAACAAAAATGACACTATTGTGGCTTCCCACTAGCTCTCTCTACGAGTGCTGAGGAAAGGTTCTGTGAGTTTTAGGCCTTGCATACAATTGGTAATCTGTCAGTTAGAGACTGTGAGCAAATTTGAAGACTCAATTTTGTTTTGTTAGATTTTTATGATCATAAACATTTTGTATTGTGCCTATGGGACATTCGGCCCATTCCTACTATACGTACTACCGTACGTATGATATAGTACAGTGTAAAATGTCTCTAGTCATATATTTTTGCGTTTTAACCTTCGCGGATGAGCAGTGTGAGCCCATACATACAACTGGCTAACCTACTAAGATTGATACTTCTACATAAAGCATATATCTCACTATATTCAATTATTAAGTTATTTACCTGTCCAAGCAGCTAATTAAGCCAGCCAGACTCAAGTCCCTTTAGGTATAGCCACAGCTCAGGCAGTCCATGATCCATGATTCAAGCTTTACTGTTTCTAGATAATGCACATTCTACGGGGCAGCTAAGCACTCAGGAGAAGCACAAAGCCTCAAATCTCAGAAACTACAGCATTTTACAAGATTCTACACAACAAATTTCTAGATAATTTTAATTCATGAATGTAAGTACCTTCCATTTAGACTCTGGAGCTGCTGTTCTTCAGATAATCTAGTAACAGACACACAGACACACAGACACACAGACAAAATGACTACCATAATCCTCTGCATGTACTACGCACGCGCCGAGGCTTAAAAAAAGTTTCTTCAGTTGAGAGTAATATTTATACTTGCACAAATAGGATTGGGCAAGCATCACATATTATGACAAGTATAGTAAAAAATTTATAAAAATTAGAAGTGTAGGAATGGGCAGTGCGGTAAAAAGCAATGAAACAAGGTAAGTCTCTGAATTTCGGCATATGACTACTTCATTTTAATGAGTCGATTGCAAGTTTGAATTCCATCATTATACTGAAATGTTAGTCATTTGGCTCATGAGTCAATGCAAGCAATCACTTGACTAATTTGGATAAAGTAACAAGTATGTAGAATGTAGGTACACAGTAATGCATAAGAGTTGGGCACAAAAAATGAAGTAGTCATGTGCCGAAATTCAGAGACTTACCTTGTTTCATTGCTTTTTACCGCACTGCCCATTCCTACACTTCTGATTTTTATAAAATTTTTTACTATAATAGAGTAAGTAATCTATTGTCGGACACAACCTATATTCGGACACCATTTTTAGCCTATACAGTAAGCTTGACCATTTGTATTCCTATCATATAATAGTACTACTCTTCCTTAATAAAACAGTCAAATTCCAAGCTCTAAACCTATTTAATTGTGACGACCTTTTCCTAGAGATGACCTTGCAAAAATTTTCTAAGTCCCAAAAGGGTGCGTCAGATAAAAATTAGCGTACGGTAGTACGTATAGTAGGAATGGGTTACATGTCTCATAGACCCAATACAAAATGTTTATCCCCATAAAAATCTAGCAAAACAAAATTAAGCCCTCAAACTTGCTCAAAGGCTCTCCCCAACAGATTACCAACTGCATGCAAGGCCTGAAGCTCACAGAAACTTCACTGGGCACTCGTAGAGAGCGCTAGTGGGAAGCCACAATAGTGCCATTTTTGTTCTCCTAACGTACTTACGTACTGACTGACTTACTTGAACAGTTTCCAGAGAACCAGAAAGTGTGGAGCCAACTTTGACAACACTAGGTAAGTCCTTTTCAAGGGAACTGTGTTCCTTGATACTGGTTTTCATCACAAATAAGCCTAAACAAAAACTAGAAAGCTTTGATACTTAGCATATAAATTCGTGTACTTCAACGTAGCAATCTTCCTAGGCAGAGTTCAAAGGTCATTCATTATTTATCCACTTGTCATTGAATGCGCATGCGCATTAGTTACTCTAGCATTACAATGTATGTAGCTGCTACTCAAGCTTTTTGTAGGGACTAACTAGTCTCTAACGGCAGTCTTCACACTGTAGTGTTGAAAAAAGTGAAAATTAGCAATGTAGGAATGGGCAGTGCTATAAAAAGTATTGGAACAAGGCATGTCTCAATTTCGGGCACATGACTACATTATTTTTTTTTGTGTTCAAGTCATGGGCAGTATAATCTAATCCTGCCTGCTATACTTTATTCCACTATTTAGCCAAGTGATAAGATTGGCAAGAATTTGAACCATGTATGTGATACTGTTGCTCACCAGATAAACTTCATCTACAGATATATAATTTCTGAAAACCATTGACAACAATAATTGAGGGATCAAAAATGAAAATGAAGTAGTCATGTGCCCGAAATTGAGACATGCCTTGTTCCAATACTTTTTATAGCACTGCCCATTAATAATAATAATAATAATATTGAACTTTACAGCCAACAATTAGTGGTATGTGTGATCTGACTAAAAACAATAGAAGTGATTGGGTGGGCGTGGCTGACAGCCAGACATCAAAATTGATGCTGCTGGAGAAGATAAGAAAGTAAAAGAACTACAAAGTTACATGAGTAGTGAAACCAGAGGGAACACAACGGTTACAAGGGCATAAGTAGTGAAAAGTACATGGGTTACTTGACTCAAAACTGCGACGAAAGTTAGTCCAAAAATAAGTGAGCAGATTGTGCTTGATGGTTTCAAGGGATTGTGAAGTATCAATAGGTGGTAGTGAATTCCAAAGCCGGGCAATACGATTAAAATAAAAGTGCCGAGTTGTTGATAGTCTGGACTGCTTGTGGAGCAGTTTGAATGATGATGAGGATCTTGTGTTTCTTTGGGCAAAGGTAATATAGTGATTGATGTCGAAGTTATCTGGAGGGAACTTAATGCATTTGACAAGGAACATAATGTCTTGTAGCTCGAGCCAGTACATTAAAGGCAAAAACACAGTACATTAAAGGCAACATTCATTCCTACATTGCTAATTTTTAAAAATTTTTGCTACTTGTCATACGTACGGTAGTACGTATAGTAGGAATGGGCCGCCTGTCCCATAGACACCATACAAAATGTTGGTCACTATAAAAATCTAGTCAAACAAAATTAAACCTTCAAAGTTGCTCAGAGGCTCTTACTGACAGATTACCAACTGCATGCAAGGCCTAAGACTCACAAAAACTTTCCACAGCTCTCGTGGAGAGCGCTAGTGGGAAGCCACCATAGTGCCATTTTTGTTCATCTAACTTACTTACGCAGTCTGCACTAAGACCTCAATTTTACCTGATTCGCGCATCCGGTCTGGTTTGTATTAGACCATAGGGAGAAAAATGTCTGCGTTTTTATAGGTTTTTTGAATGTTCATATTTTTCTTGTGATAGTCATTCTGAAGATCCTTTTTGTTAAATCGTGTTCTTTAAAACTTTGTAAACCTATATACGCCATCAAACTGGGCTAGACTTCAAATCCCCTGCTAATAAAGGAGTAGGCGCCTGGGGGGTGCTGAGCAGTACAGCCATGTTCAGTTCACTGGACAAGGTGATGCAAAATACAGCAGAAGCCTCATCTTCTGTCAGAAGGTTAGTTATTTCCAAGAGTACACTCGAGTGAAAACAGAAAGCAATAGACTTACTATGATCGAAAACATACTGAATCAAAAATCGATAAATATTACCACTTTTATGACACCAATAAGAAAAAAATTCACCATTGGACTCCTTTACTTTTTGTTGAAAACAGCTACTTCTATCATTGTAACGAGTGTAGAAACAAACTAGGCTTTTCTACATTCTCTGGTTCAGTCACCAAAACTCTCCAAACACACGAGGTACAAGCGAGGTAGCCATCTTGGTCAACTTCAGAAGACTGGACAAGCTGATGCAAATTGTCCCACAAATCTCATTTCCTGTTCATGTGATCTTTACATCCCAGTATTGCAGTAACTGTACACACTGTGGATAAGACCTTACCAGTGTAGAGAAATGCACCTGTAAACTCTTAGAAATACACTACGAGTACCAGCTGTGACGTCATATGTGGGCATTCAATTTGCACTACAAAAGCTACATGTACTACACGATAGAAACACATAATCATATTCATTGCAAACCGCGTAACACTGTGCATGTGTAAACCCTGCTTGCGTCATATGTTCTGTGGTTTGTAGTGGCAGCTGCCAAATTCCAGATCAGGTAAAAGTGAGGTCTTAGTGCAGACAGTACGTACGTACGTACGTACTTCCTAACTGACTTACTTGAAAAGGATTTCCACAGAACCAGAATGTGTTGAGCCAACTTTGACAGCACAAAGTAAATTCTTTTCATAGGTACTACATTCCTTGATACTCGTTTTGATCATAAACATGCCTAAACAAAAACCAGAAAGCTTTGAAACTTAGTGTATAAATTCACGTACTAGCCCTCTTTGAGAGTTCAAAGGTCATCATTATCTATCCACGTGGCATTATTATATGCGCATGCGCATTAGCCTCTCCAGCATAACGCATTGCATGTAGCTGCCACTCAAGCTTTTTGTAGGGACTAACCAGTCTCTAATAGTCTCCACACTGTAGTGTTGAAAAAAGTGAATGAACAAGTAGTAAAAATTTCAAAAAAATAAGTAGTGTAGGAATGGGCAGTGCGGTAAAAAGTATTGGAACAAGGCATGTCTCAATTTCGGCACATGACTACTTCATTTTTTATACCCAACTTTTGCCTGGCCAGCAGTCCAATTTAAGTTACCTGTCTGTTATATAGTCAACTGCTTAGCCAACTGATTAGTAGGAACTAAAATTGAACTGAATTGAATGCAATAAAAAGCTGTGGTATATACTATTGTACAGATCATTGCATTCGAGACACTGAGGATCCGGATCAAGATTAAAAATGAAGTAGTCATGTGCCGAAATTGAGACATGCCTTGTTCCAATACTTTTTACCGCACTGCCCATTCCTACACTACTTATTTTTTTGAAATTTTTACTACTTGTATTAATTAGTTCTTCATGTTTTGCTGCTGGGCCAAGAGTGCTGAAAAGCACTAGCAGTAGTAACAAACTCCTTATAGCAGGCATACCTTCTTGTTTATAGCCTAGACCTATACTGACTGAATGATCCCTCCAAAACAAAATCCCTCCAAAAACAAATTAAAATCCCTCCAAAACACCTTGTAGTTTCTCACCAGATTTTTTTTTTATATGTCTACATTTTTACTAGAACACAAAGTCCAGACCACAAACAGGGTGCTAAGTTATAACTTTACTGCAACCATTACTCTCAGTTATCAGGTAGTTCACTGCCCTTTGTGTCTTACATGGGAAGGTTTTACATCACATTTGTGTTGATTACAGGGGCATCTCAGAGCGTAGTTAATTGGTGGATAGTTATATCACACACTATATACATGGGGAGGATTTACGTCAATCTTGCATAATGATATTCATTGCCATTAATGGAAAAATTAAGGGAGCATCCTCTAAGGTCTAACATGACTTCTTTTGTGTAATTGTTTAGTCTTTGTGTCTTACATGGGAAGGTTTTACGTCACAATTGTGTTGATTACAGGGGCACCCCAGAGCGTAATTCACTGGTGGATTTTTGTTGGGCACTCTATATACATGGGGAGGATTTACGTCAATTTCATTTAATGATATTCATAGGTAATTAGGATCAAATTGAAGGGGGCTTATACTCAGAGATGTGATTGACGTAAATCATTCCCATGTATTAGTTTGGTCCATTCATATCTTTAAGGGGATTTACGTCAGTTAAAGAGAACGTAAATCAGTCCCATGAGTCACTCATGGGATAAGTGACGTAAATCCTTCCCATGAGTCACTCATGGGACTGGTGACGTAATTCAGTCCCATGAGTCACTCATGGGATTTTTATCTATTTTACGTTAATTTCTATTTGACCGGTCTATTTTAACTGGTCTCGCTCTATAGCTATTCTCTGCTCCTTTTTTTGTTCCATCATTCATCAGTGATGTCGATCCTGACAGCTACAGTATGGAGAGAAACACGTGGAGACTTCTCAGAGTTCATTTGCTGGACTATTTGAGGACATAAATTCACCCATGCGTATTTTGTGAACGGTAACAGTTCACTTTACGCTGTAAGCATCAACAATCAACCTAATGTACCATATATGTGTATACCTTTCTTTCTGCAGTAGAACTAGTGAAGAAGAGGCTGTGCAGTCTTGAGTCTAGAGAGGCATGCCAAGACAAACTCAAAGATTAACAAACTCAGAGTCAAACATTAATAGGGGGTAAAAGAGTTATGAATTTTTTTGTTTAACCCTCTGTACAAGTGAGCATTGCAGTGATGCAGTGATGGGACATACTTTTGATATTCTGAGTGATGAATAACATTTTGTGAATCAATGGATAATTGTCCTCATTGTATCATTATACTAGTACATAGTGCCTAATTGTTTTAAAGCTAGTGCCGATCACTTTCTTGCCTGCATGCATGTTTACACTTTTTAAATTACAGATGCTTGATGATCTGTTCATAGGTAGTAATTATCATAAATGCCTATATGTATGGATCTACAAAAGACTGACTAGCACGTTGAAATACTGTGACACTAATGATAGCCCCTTGCCTAGAGATTGTCAAAATGGTCAAAGGTTAAAATTAATTTATTTGCCACTCACTCACTCACTCACTCACTCACTCACTCACTGACTGCCAGTCTGGGAACATCAACAAATGAATGAAAAAATTAAAAAGGGGCCTGGGGAAATGCTCATCAATTAAGTGTACATGTGTAGAAGTTTTTTTTTACCAGCATGCATGTATGCACATTTGACCGGCTATCAGCAAAGTATCCGGTTATGAGGTGAACATGAAAACCGCTCCCTTCCAGTGAAGCATGAGTCAAGATACACAAGCACACTTCAAGCTCACAATCCTCACTGCATGTTTCTCTCTTCTTGCCAGTAGGGAAAAAAAAACTATGCAGCCCGTTGAAACTATGGATTTTATCATCCTGCACATTCATTTTGATGCATTTGCACGCTCAAGACACACCCATGCATACAGTACACTACTTATTTTTGTCAAGTTTGTGGGGGGAGCTGTGGTGATTCTGAACAGACTACCGGTGACTCCGGTTTACTGTAATACATATTGTACTAAGATGACTTCCGGTCACTAAATTTTAGGAAAATACTGTTTCCTCCTGAACACTTTATTTTCTATAGAAAATTCTGGTATAGAGCTATGGTATATCACATGCAACCTGTTTTCAACTGAACTGAATCAAATGAATATAAGGCAAGCACATTGAGTTATTGAGGTTCAATGATGCATGCATTCGCACAGATTGTGTGTACATGTGTGTGTGTCCTCCCGTATACCCCCTCCCTTTTGCACCAAATTAAGGTGGCATGATGAATAAACAACAACAATAAATATATAATAATAATAATTCTTTACAAGACTGTGTCCGTACCATTAAATTAATTATTAATAACAATTACGTACGTGTGTTGTGTGATACAAAAATTTACACTTTATACACTGTCACTTTTAGTTAATTTTGGAAGGATCGGCTTTTTTCCATTTAAGTAACATTTACTAGTATACTTGTTTCTGCGTAAAACCATACGATGTAAATAGAACAAATGGTGTATCTTGTTCATGGAACACAAAATATGAGCAAATCTATAAACCCAAACAAATGTCTGCTCGCCCGCTTGGGTGTTATAGTCTGGATGCTGTTCTTTTACTCGTGCAGGTGAGAAATTCTTCTGACATTCGGTAGAAATATGATTCTTGAAGTGGAAAACATCAATTATCTTTTCTACTCTGATCCAGAGTTCATCGAGAGGAGGTGGAAATGGTAGGACTTTCCTGGCAATTTTCAATTTGGCAAGGTTGCACATGTTGTCATATGCCAAAATGACCTTAGGTAACCTTTGCTTTTCACTAGCTAGATTTACTAGCCACTGAATCAGGATGAGAAACACCTGCGATGGTGACTCAGATCTGTATAGGAATATATAGTCCACAGAATGTACAAGAAACTGCATGATAATGCCAATAGGAACTTACACACGCTTTAATCAATCTGTAATTAATACTCTTGCTTTGTGAAAATGGGCAAGATCTAGACTAGATTGATTAGAAACGAGACAGTAGCTACATGTCTGCTACATAATACACATACTACACTGACCCATGAGGATATGGCCAGTGACCAGCCTGATGGTTCACTGCATGTGGGTGGGTACCTATAGGCCTGGTGATTGGAGTGTACTCATGCATGTCTTCCCACCAAAACTGAGCAATGAGCCTAATAAAACGTGCACGAGATTTCTTTCTAGAAGGTTATAAATATCGTAGCTAATTAACCAGTTTCAAACCGAACATTTCACAGTTAGGATACTCAGATTATACATACCTCAATAACCATAACCATCATGAATGTGGTTGTAGACAATTTGTATGATTAATATGTGGAACCAATCAATATTAAACATTGGCTTTTGAGTTATAATAGGAAGGAAAATGAACTAGTATCAAAATGATACCATAACCTTTGACCTCAAATACATTTATGCAACATATAATTTTCTAAGCTTGTTCCAGCACTAGTATATTAGGAAACTCTATTTGGTTTCCCAGGAAATATGATTGTATCTCTGTATACATGGAGCAGTCTGTGTCAGTAAAAAATTAATGCCACAAAGTCTCAGAAGCCCATGCATAATTGGAATGTGTTGTGGTTTTATTTACATCTCTTGACATACTGGCAAACCAACTCTTTGATAATGCTTGATTCCACACAGACTACATGTGGCCCGGACTAACCGAATTGGGATATAAAGAAACTGTCCTCTGGCCCATGGGCCATCTGCAGCCAGATGGCTATATACAGTAAAGACATCTTGCCATTTGTGGAAGTAACATTGATTGATATCTCTGCCATTTGGTAACAACTCAATTTTACAACACAACACCAAGAATTCTTATAGCACATAGTAGAGTCATTTCAAAAACACAAGATAGCAGTTATTTTTTGACTGCTGCTTTGACTAAAACACTTCTTGGACACTATAATTATATTAGTCTGCCATTTCTGGATGTATAACCTCTCTGACTTAATTGGTAAACAACTCAACTTTACAACACAACGCCAAGAATTCCCATAGCACTTAATGTAGAGTCATTTCACAAACACAAGATAGCAGTTATTTTTGGACTGCTGCTTAGACTGAAACACTTTTTTTGCTTGGTAGCAACTCAACTTTACAACACAACACCAAGAATTCCCATAGCACTTATAGAGTCATTTCACAAACACAGACTATTGGAGTCCAAGAATCCACAATCTGGCATGCATGAGTGTTCCAATCCCTTGACAATGTGTAGCTATATGCCTTGGAGTAAATTAATTCCATACCTATATAGAGGTTGCCATGCATCAATATGACCTCCACCACGAACCACAAATTGATGCCCTCTAGACCACTTTCTAAGTCTTTTTGATTGACCGGTATCTTTTCTGCAAACAGACTCTTCTGGATCAAACGTAGTATCTTGTAGTATAGTTGGGTGGTTATCAAGCAAAGCCTGTGTGCCTAAAAATAATAGTAATAATAAATAAATAAACTTAGTAAATAAATAAATAATTTAAAAATAAATAAAACATATATATACCTTGTGATGCAGTAGCTGATTCCCCAACTGTGTTTGAACTGACAACAACAGAGTTGATAACCCTATCTACTTTGTCCATGTTCTCACTAGTAGTAGTAGTACAGTCTTCTGTGGAATTAGAAGGATCTGCATGATTAATGGAAGTAATGCATGTTTTTAATATTATATTCTGCATGGTATACCAAACCTTAAGCTTGATCGATGAATCAATTAATAAATTATAGTATATTACCTGAACTTGCACCACAGAAACTAAGAAAATCCTTCAACTTTGTTGGGATGTTTGGAGCTTCTTTGCTTAATAAATCACAGTGAGCACGACAAAAAGCTTTACCTCTCTCAGGTGATACTGTACATACATCTGGTAAGTTAAGAGTGGGCATACCAGCAACAGATTGCTGTACAGAAGTATTAAAATCAGACTTAGTGTGTGTTGGTACATGTGGAATTTACATACCTCAACTCTGAACATACAATGTGCAAAAACAGTTTTCCAAATGCCATCAGTTACCCACAGATGACCACAACCTACATTGAATAGAACATGATTAATGTATATCACACACACACACACACACACACACACACACATACACACACACGCACACTCAATCCCATGGTTGAGTGCTAGTACACTGCTTAAAGTTATATAGGTGCAAGCATGCAACTATCTGTTTATTTGCCATGACCACTTTTTCATAATTGTGATCCCTAACTATACACTCTTTCAACTCCACCCTGGTTGCTAGACAATGGCAAACAATTTACAGACAGAACACACATGCACAATACAAATTGGAAATTACTTCATACTATATACATGCATAACATTCACATCCATGACACAATATTGCGGATCTGGCAAAGACAATAAGCATGACTGATGTAATAAAAAAATTGAATTGTATAATACCTCTTTTCTTGCATTCATCAGTGCACATATTCTCATCATGGTGGTATAAAGTGTTGCGCCTAACTTCCTCCATCATTTGCATGCAAATATCTCGGTCACTGTCTTTTCGGAATACATAGTCAATTTTCTTAATTCTTCTCAGTTCATTCTCTGTTTCGCCATTGTAGAATGCCTCTGAAACTGTGTGAGGACTAAGCTCTACATACAATGTAAATCAGAGGCAATTATTGCCATGCAATGGCATTGTAATCAATTAATAATAACTTATTATAATTATATGCATGTGCACAATTATTAATAATTAATTATTATTTTTAAAAAAAGTATGGTTCATGTATTATAGTCCTAATAGTGCATGACAATACTCACCATTCTCTAACGAGAGTTGGAATGCATCGTTGTAGCTTTCTGAAAACCCCTGAAATGATACCCAGGCATGATTTCTGTGAAATCCGAAGAAAAAATATAATGGTATGACATTGTACAGTTTGTTCTTTAATCAAGTTAAAAGAGAATAGACTTACCCAAGGCTACATTGGAATTCAAGCAAATCTCTTGAAAAAAAAGTTGTGTCAGATACCTCAACAAACAGCCTGGGTTGTGGATAGAAAGAGAAGCCTCTATCAGATTTATTTCCAAATTGAGAATAGTTATAGATGACATTGCAATCCTTGCAACGCATTGTAATCTTCACACCGTCTTCAAATCCCTTGGTAGAATAACACTTGACCTATAATGATTAATATAGACTTAGTGCAACGCAATACAGAACCATGCATGATCATTAATTAATATCATGATTTTAGTTTCTAGATCTCCTGATCAAATACATTCAGTGATGGTCAAATTTAATTTTGTGGTCAAGTTTAATAAATTCTACCTTAGTTTCGTGGTGGACTACTATACGTCTCTCACAAAATGAGCAGTGTTCAATGGGAGGGGCTAGTATTGTTGTAATGCTTTTTGGTTGTATCAGTAAGTGAGGACAATTGTTGGGAATGTATTCCATCATCCATTCTACTTGCTCCATTGTCAAAGTAGTATTTTCCACAAGTATATCTCTCTTCTTCTTCTGGGTGATACTGCCTGGAATCGCTGAAAATGCTTGGCAAAACTCATTTATGCATCTGACTCCGTATTTAGCAACCAACCACCACTCTTTCAGCTCGGATGTTACTGGTTTTCCTTCGTTGGAGAGGTCTAATGTTGCAGCTGTCTCGTACATTTGCTTTAGTTGTGAAACTTGACCTTTGAATCTCTTTGCTTTTGTGGCAATAGCTTCAATTGACGGTAGAAGGTTAGCCATGATGTCTTACAGCTAGCGTATAGCTCGTGCTCAGTAAACGCGTATGTCGTGACGATTTGACATAATAATTAATAATAAAACTTATTATGCGCGCGCCGCACGGAGAACGCCCACACAGCACTCACGTCGTATAAAAAAAGGATACATTTGCAGTTGTCTTCATCCGTAGAGCAATATACTAGTCTACAAGCAGTTTCATCGAGGTAGATCCGGAATTTGTGAAGTCTCATCTCTACACAAATACATTTAGAGATGAAAATTGTGCAAGAGAACCATGTTATTGGTTACTGGAAAGGAAAATCTGGCTCCGGAAAAAAGTTCGTCGATCTGACCAATTTCGGTCTTAAGCTCGTGAAACATGTCAAGGCACCTAGGGAAATGCCGCAACTTTCAGGCTTCATCACAGAAGTGACCCAAAAGCATCGGAATAAGAGCAGTCCTAATGGGATAGTTGTTGTGAAAGGGTAAGATTTGAAGGGCTCAGAAGCAAAGTGGTCTAACCCACAAATCCCTGATTTCACCCCCCTTAGAGGGGAATACTCTTAAAATTCATTTTGAGAGCTGGAGATCATTTAGAATTTTAAAATTTTGGTCAATTTGGTAGAGGGGGGTGTATCGTTTTTATTTATTTTTGGGCTTTTCAGACAATTTCCCACATTTCATTCGGGGATAGACCACTTTGCTTCTGAGCCCTTCATTTGTAGGAAAATCTCCTCAGTCTACTTGCTGTAACATTAGATTCATATTCTTCTATATTTAATGATTTTAATAGCTTATAAGGTTTACTAGCTTGTATTGGCAAGCTAAAAATCATTTATATACTGTTAATTTATTGCAGGAATGTATTTCTTCCATGGTACAAGATTCCAAATACAGATCAACTACTGGCATATCTTAGCCCTGCAATGCCATCAGCAGCGCTATCATGCAATCTTAGTGTGGGACAAACGAAGCAATTTTTAATGGATCTATGCAACGACTTCTTTGGGTAAGCCTATGGACATTGGACATCACAAAATATCATAGTATGATTGCATATTGATCTGATACAATATTCTTCATGGCAACAGTACGTTACGTGCTAAATTTCTAGCCTTATATACTGCTCCGATTTTTTTTGGAGTAGTATATTATCTAAATGAGTTGTTAATGTTAGGTATGGTTTTCCAAGAATAGATTGCATGGGAATGGAGAGCAGCTACCGGAAGCCGGCTAGGTTTAATTTACGGCGCATGCTCAGATCATGTCAGGAGTCAGGACGCAACGCGCGCGCCGTATCTAGTGCGCAAGCTCAAAGCATGCAGTCAAAGGCTAATTCTTCAAACAATCTATTGTTGTGTTCAGCCTCTGATGACTGTTGTCAACAGTTTTGATATATAAACCTTGAAGTCTTAAGATTTTAAAGTAATTATAAACCAATTATTGAGTAAATCAGCCTAAAAGTATATCTTATAATAATATTATGTCTTTCCTTTTTGATATAATTACTGTGTCACTAGTGATACTTGTGCTTTACTGTGTATTTTGAAGGAATGAGGACTCCGATAGTGATGACGAGAGAGTGAAGCAATATGATCCTGTCACATGTACTGGTCTACAGCCTGGCACAGACACATATGTCTTTGGACCAGATTTTCATGTTTCTACTGATGGAATTGTAATTGGAGTCACTCAACAGAGATTTGTGTGGATAGATGAAATCCTTCATAAGCTGCAGCGCCCAGTGAATCCCCTGCCTACCCCAGAGGCTGATTTTGTGCCTAATGGTTTTGATTACATCGTTAACGGATTGCTGAAGATTGCTGGTGACAATGTATATAGTGGAATGTACTTACTTGGTAAGTAAAATAAGGTATATGTACTCCGGCATCCATCTCATTTCATTCACTATTGTTCTCAAAGCTTCGGCTGTCATATCTATGCACTATGAGGTCATCATTGCAAGATGTGGTTCAGTGGGGATTCCTATTGCCACAAGCTCTATCAGTAGAGGGAAGACCAATTGTGCAAAACTAGCTATAGCTATGTGT
>CAXIPT010000057.1:0-84905 GCA_964030475.1 Tethya wilhelma
TTAAAATGAAAAGATATGCGTATTGCCTGTAACTTTCTTACTGACAGTGTTGTTCTCATGAAAACATGCGTACAAAGACTTTACATAATCCTCAACATACTTGCACCAACATCTTGGTCATGTGACTCACCACTCGTTAAATATTTTGAATTAATGAATATTTAATTAAGCGGAGCTGAAGACCTGTTTTCATGGCAACCAAACTTTTGTGAGAATCGACTTACCATGTACTTAATAAAATTTACCACTCCGTCTTGATTACTTGTTGCCATGGTGAGATATTGGCCAAAACATAGTGACAAGAGGTGTGCAATAAATGGAAAGGCTTTCGTATTTCATTAAGTCACATGACCAAGATGTTGGTGCAAGTATGTTAAGCATCATGTAAAGTCTTTGTATGCATGTTTCCATGAGAACAACACTGCCGGTAAGAAAGTTACAGGCAATACGTATATTTTTTCATTTAATGAGGGTCCCGTGCCTTAATATTCTACCCTTGATGTCACTCACGTGATTTTGGAGACCAGGCCCTTCCCGCGCTTAGCAATAAGCATAGCAGGGAGGGACTGGTTCACGAGGCTAGTAGCTATATACACCATAATCAATTGTAATTGCATGGCAGTCAATGTAAGATTAATTACTTGAAATCTATTGCCTCAGTTTCTAGCCATTCAGTGGCACAGGCAATCTCTGGTATACCTAGAGTCAATTTGAAAAGTACTATGATATTGCGCATAATAATAAAGGGAGGCTTTTAATAAATTATGGTCAAGAGTATAATAATTAAATAACTTAGACATAATGATTAGTCTACTATGACAGTGTTAATACGGTCTTCTTTCAACATTTTAAAATCACTGACTCATTTCCCATGGCCAGTTTCTGATTTGTGAGGAATTGATAAGTTGCAAGTTAATCACGAGACTCTTGGCTTTGAGTCATCTCCGCCTTTGCGGACCGCTTCCGCCTTCCGCTTTGGAGAAAGTAAGCTCCGCCTTAGCGGCCCGCCCTCCGCTTTGGCGGAAAGTGAGCTCCGCCTTGGCGGAAGTGTGCTCTGCCAAAGCGGAGGGCGGAAAGCGGGGGCGGAGTTGCCCTTCTTGGCTCTCGGCTTCCATAATTCACATACCGCGCGCCGCGCTCAGTTCCGCTTGGCAAACAAAAGCCTTTCATAATAATGTTATTATAGTGCGTGTGATGTAAATTATCTATATACCCTGCAGTTGCATGACAAACAGAGTCGCACGTATTGTTTGGTGCTGCAGATAAAAGACTATAGTCCAGCAACTGAAGTTGTAAATAAGTAAGCTGCATCAAAGGTCGATTGTGGGACGTGGCAATATTTAACTCTTTCACACTTAATTTGACTGCAGATTTCCTTTTGGTTTGAATTGCCGGCGCCCACCCTGAGTGGTCCTGGACGACGTGCATTCACAATTTTGTGACTGGCGACTTAATAGTATTACTTCTACAGATAGTAGCAGAGATTTTGAGATGTCTTCTTTATCACAGGATGGCTCTGTGGCTACTGATATTATTTGGATGGGTGAAGGAAATGAAGTCTATTTGTGTGGCACATTTAGCAACTGGCAAAAGATTCCATTGACCAAAAGGTATAGCAAATGAATGCAGAAGAATGAATAATTATATAATAGTATTATTGTACTGTTTACACGTGCTGTGGTGAATTGACCTGTTTATCGTGCGTACAGTACTATGACATTGTATAGTTAGTCTGGTGCCCATTGCCCAGACCCTACTATAGTATAGCTTCTCAGGTAGAGGACTGGGACTAAACGCACTAACCGGGCGCGCATTGCGCTTAATCATCGAGGAATGAAAGCTTAACCTTTGGTTAAACAACGTTAACCTATAGCGGATGCACTTGCCCAGCTACTGCCAGGCATGGTCGGTGGTGGGGGATGGGGTATGCTGTGGGCGGAGGAATTATGCCATGTGATGGAGATTGCCACGTGAGCACATAATGCCACAAGGTCAATTGCCTTGCTAGTTGGTTTTTGCACACAGTGATATCTGTATGCAGCACCTTCAGTTTATTCAACCTTCTACTTTAAAACGGCACTATAAAGGGGGCAGTCGAAGGCCTAAGGATAACACTGACGGCATCAATGTAATGGTGTCAGAACACTGAAGCCTCATGGAGAGTCCAAGCTCCCAGGGGCTGATCCAGGAATTTAGTTCGAATTAAATTGCGCGCAAAGCGCGCGGAAAATTTTTGTTAGCCACGCCCACTTTCCGTAAACCACGCTTCTTTTACGTGCTGAGCCCCACCCACTTCCAGTTTGTGTGGACTTTGTACTTACCTGCACGAGCACGAGCAGCGCTGATTTTCAGCCGTTTTGTGCCAGAATTAATCTTCTCTTGTTTTGGCTTATCTACTGGCTTAAATTCACTCTCAAAGTAAGCATTATACTTATGAGCGTCCATCAGTTGATCTTCTACTGTTTCTTGTAAAAAATGTTTTTGATGAGCTGGCCAAAAAGGGGGGTTTGTCCGAACCAAACGAACTACCCCTGGATCCGTCACTGAAGCCCCATGACAATTCACCACTGGCCACCGGCCAGAACTTGAGATGTGGTTGCTCAGCATCAAGTCATGACTGACTTATCCCGCATGGTGACATTGCCAACTCTCCAAGAGGGAATTGCCAAGCCAGTAGCCAAAAACCTAGCGTTGTAAGGTGCAAAGTGAGCAGAAGTTGCCAAAAAATAACATGATTAACTGATGTCGAATTAGTAATTATAAATTGGACCTCTAGTTACATCCTGGGGTGTGGCCTTGGTGAAATTGAGTCACCGCTGCCTTATACAGGCTAGTAGTGGTTGTCCAATCAGAGTATATAGTGTTCAAACCACACAGCAAGCTGCCACCGACTGTGCTGACCGGAACGTTTGCTAGCCTATATAGTACATGTTTATTCATATACACATCCCTATTTGCTGTTATATTATAAGAGGTCTGCTGGGGCAAAAATGCATACTCGTAGTGGGGCTGCAGTGACATAGCCAGGGGGGGCTCAGCACCCCCTTTGTCGACCGCTGACCGGAAGCGCAAAAACATAAATAATTGGACTCATTAATAAGTAATCAAGCCTTTAGAATCTCTATTTCTTATCTGTTTTGTTGTTTAAAGCTATTTTTCAAGCTCATTTATGTCTAAGCTCTTGATAAACAAACTTCAGAACCGTTTAATTCACGCTAGGACGATCGAAAGCGCTCAGCAGCTAGTTTCCAGCAAAAGTTCAAAGGTCACAATATTGGTCACGTGACAAAACATCAGCTTAATATACAATCGTACCTTGGCTTTCTAGATGACTGTGCAGGCTATAATCTAAGTGATTGTGATTTCACTCCGGGTAGACCGTCTCAACTCTGGCAGTACACCATTGGGGACCCTGCCCACACCAAGAGATCTAATTTTAGATTGAGACTTCTTCTCGATGTGGTGGCCTTGAAGACAACTGCTCAAGATTTCGCTATCGAAGCCGTAATGTTTGACAAGGTGATCCCTCCTGCAAACTTTGCTCTGCTCCCATATAGAAGACCCCTTGCACTTCATCAGCTGCTGCCCGGCTTTGCAAGAGAGGTGTGTGGCAGTGATTAATGCAGCCCCGCCCCACATTAAGTCACTAATTCCCGATCCTATCACTTGCCCTGAATCCTTCTCAAATACCATACTGGGAATCAACTGGATTGATAACGAGGAGGTTCAAAACTTTTGTGTCGATTTTCTAGCTGATCTTATAGGGCCTACCGCCAACAGTCAGTTACTGACATTAACTGAATCGGGTCTTACAAGACCAACTCTCCTTTACTGGAGGCAAAAAAGAAGAAGAAAACCCAAAAGTGGGCATGGCACCACAAAATTTTCCGTGCACACATGCACATGTGCATTGGCAGAAATAGAGTGGCATTTGATTTATTAATGAGCCTACAGGCATCAGGCAGCTGCCAAGTAGTTATTTAAGTACTAAAACTGGGATACTGAATGCATGTTAGTCTTCAGATTACAGATCATGACACTTTAGAAGAATTGGTGTCCTATAAATACTGCCAATTCAATTGACCTTAGTTCCAGGGCAAACCACAGCAAACTCTTCCATAGTCCAGGAGGCTAGCAGTTGTTTGGAAATGGCAAACTTGATGTTGAGCATATCACAATCATGATCACACAGTAAGGCTCCCATACTTAAAACAGGAAATAGCTACCCATATTTTATTAAAATATTTAGCTTTTGATTGCACCAATTGTGCAAATTTGTGCCCTAAATTATTAAGCAGGAAAAGTTGCCAATTAGGCATGTACTTTTCTGTAACACATATGCACGCAGCTGCATGCATTTCATGATCCTTACTACTTTTCTAGTCAGGCTTAAGTTTCTGAAGTTTTGCTTGGAAAAAAAAAGAAAAAGTTTTGCATATGAATGAGATGCAAAAATTAGGCTTGAATTTTTACTGTGGCACAGCTGCATGTCATTGTCAGTGTTATGATTTCTAGCTATGCTGAAGTTAGTGAAGTTTTGCTTGCTCTGCCAAATTGTTGCATTACAAAAGATTAGCTAAATTTGGCTGTACTTTTATGTTTATGTGGCACAGGTGAATAGACAACTTTTAGCTATGCTGTATAGTTAGCGAAGTTTTGCTTGCTCTGTCATTGTTGTATTACAAATTAGTGTATTAATAGGAGATAAAAAATTTGCTGCACTTTTATGTAGCACAGCTGCATGTAGCCATGCTGAAGCTCGTGAAGTTTTGCTTGCTCTGTCATAATAATTATTGTTGTACTACAAAAAATTGTGTATTAATGTGAAGAAAAATTTGCTGTACGTTTATCATACGTACGGTAGCACATATAGTAGGAATGGGCCGCCTGTCCCATGCACTGCATTGACACAATACAAAATGTTTATGCTTATAAACTCTCAGAGAAAGATAGCTAAGCCTTCAAACATGCATAGAGGCCTCCCTTAGACAGTTTTGTAACTGTATATACCAACAAAACTCACAGACCCTTCCTAGAGCACTCTTGGGAGAGCGCTGGCGAGAAGCCATGCAGAACAGTGCAATTTTGTTTTCTTTCTGACTGACTTACTTGAACATGATTTCCGGAGAAATGAAAGACATTGAGCCAACTTTGAGTATACAAATAAACTTGATCATCTGTAGTATGTTCTTCGATACTCGCTTGTTGCCTAAAAGTCAGCAAACAAAACTTCTAGGCAGCTTTGAAATTCTGGTATAAATTCAATACTGCAATGTAGACATTTTATGTAGGTAAAGGTCGTCAATAGACCACGCGGTTGCACTCGAACTCATTATGCGCACGCGCATTCAATGAATGTTACACCAATTGGTGTAACACACCTGCTTTTCCTGAAACTGTAGTCAGCCTGCTTCATGCAATTGAACACTTTAGTGTTGAAAAAAGTGAATGAACAAGTAGTAAAAATTTTGTAAAAATAACCAGTGTAGGAATGGGCAGTGCTCTAAAAAGCAATGAAACAAGGCAAGACTCGGAACTCCGGCACATGACTACTTCATTTTTTATGCTTAAGTCTCATAATCTCACATAGGTTTTATGTATCTACATGCTTGCTGATATTTCATCCCCATTGTAACTGATGATTGCGTGACTATTGACCACAATATTATGAGCTGAGACATGCCGGCATGTCTCAGTAGTTAAGTGACTGAAATGAAGTAGTCATGTGCCGGAGTTCCGAGTCTTGCCTTGTTTCATTACCTTTTAGAGCACTGCCCATTCCTACACTGGTTATTTTAACAAAATTTTTACTACTTGTGTATATAGCACACCTGCATTATACAATTTCTAGCCTAACAAGTTCTAAAAAAAATTTTGCTTGCTTTGCAATCAAAAAGTTGCGTATTAATGAGAGGCAAATTTGGCTTGTACTTTTGTGTAGCACAGCTGCCGATCACTATATTACATGCTGAAGTTAGTGAAGTTTTGTTTAATTGCTCTGCCAGTGTCAAGTATATTTAGGGGCAGACAAAGAGTTTTCTTGAAAAAGAGTGACTGATACATCATAGCTACTCGTCGTTGTCTCCTGGCAGCTGCCTGGGATGCTTTGTATAGAACACTTTATAGCTTCCTAAAACGCTTGCTGTTTGATGTAAAAAAAAAGTCTTGACTCTTGATGTCTGGCCCTCGAGAACAAAGGTAAGTTGTTGTTGCTACAATGCAGACAGATCTATACAGCACTTGAGTACAAAGTTCAATTTTATTGCTCTATCATACGTACTGTAGTACGTATAGTAGGAATGGGCCGAATGTCACATAGACACAATACAAAATGTTTATGATCATAAAAATCTAGCAAAACAAAATTAAGCCTTCATAAAATTGCCATATGAAGAAGTAGGAGGACATTCCAGCTAATTTACACTAGTTCGCACCGAATATTGGGAAAAAAGTATAGGTAAAAATGTATTGAAATGAGTTTTGTTCATCAATAACTTTTTTGGAAGCTTTCTAATCAAAATAGGCAGCCTCCAAGGTTGTTGGGTAGGTTGAGCACTGTCCACTGATTGATACTAAATAATCAAGCTATACCTATCCTTATCTCCTTGCCAAATTGAAAATAAAGACGATAAATATTTGTATTGTAACTATATGGGGAAATCAGACGTATATAACCTTTACCCAGCCATATCTCAGCTTTTGTTTAAATACACAAAATATGCAGCCTCCAGTCCTGTTTTTCATAGAGTGTAGTATGCTAATGACATGGTTTCAAAGGCTAATCTATTGTGGTTCACTTACCAAATTGAAAAGAAATTTGTGGTGTTTTTCTCCATTGAATGTACAGACCAGAAGTGAAAGGTAGCTCATTGTCACTCATTAGCACCTTCTACTTTATATAGTGTTTTCCTATTTACACTTCTTCCTAGCCATGTCCCAATTTGTGCCAAACTTATGCTCAGAGGCTCTTACTGACAGATTACAAATTGCATGCAAGGCCTACCACTCACAGAAACTTTCCTCAGCACTTGTAAAGAGCGCTAGTGGGAAGCCACAATAGTGCCATTTTTGTTCTAACGTACTTCCTTCCTAACTGACTTACTTGAAAAGCATTTCCAGAGAACCAGAATGTATTGAGCCAACTCTGACAGCACAGAACAAGTTCTTTTCATAGGTACTACATTTCTTGATATATATATACTCCTTTTCATATCACAAATAAGCCTAAACAAAAACTAGAAAGCTTTGAAAAACTTAGTATAAATTCATGCACTTCAATGTAGCCATCTTGTAGGTAGAGTTCAAAGGTCATTGTCCACGTGGCATTTAATGCGCATGCGCAATAGCTGCTCCAGCATTACAGTGCATGTAGCTGCTACTCAAGCTTTTTGTAGGGACTAACCAGTCTCTAACAGTCTTCATACTGTAGTGTTGAAAAAAGTGAATGAACAAGTAGTAAAAATTTCAAAAAATAAGCAGTGTAGGAATAGGCAGTGCTGTAAAAAGTATTGAAACAAGGAATGGTCTCAATTTCGGAACATGACTACTTCATTTTTAGTGCCGAAGTCTTGGCCATGCAGTAATCTAATCTTGCCAGCTATACTTTTTTCTACTGTTTAGCCAAGTGATAAGAACGGCAAGAATTTGAGCCATTAGTGATAAAAATTAATGTGAAACTCAAAATATTACAAGTATAGTAAAAATTTCAAAAAAAATTAGTAAGGTAGGAATGGGCAGTGCAGTAAAAAGTATTCGAAAAATGTAAATTCGGCACATGACTACTTCATTTTTATTCTTGATCCTTCATACCATAGATATTATACACTATACGTAACCATACGGATCCTAAGTGTGACATAATTGCAATGATGTGTACAATAGTGCTGTAGGTTATTATTGCATTGGTTCAAATTCCCAGTACTAATCAGTAGGCTAAGCACTGGAGCAAACTATAACAGACAGGTAACTTAAACTGAACTGCCAGGCAAGAGTTGGGTATAAAAAATGAAGTATAGTCATGTGCCGAATTTGAGACATGCCTTGTTCCAATACTTTTTACTGCACTGCCCATTCCTACCTTACTAATTTTTTCGAAATTTTTACTACTTGTTCACTCACTTTTTACAACACTACAGTGTGAAGACTACCAGAGACTGGTTAGTCCCTGCAAAAAGCTTGAGTAACAGCTACATGCACTACAGTGTGCTGGAGGAAGCTAATGCGTTGCGCATAATAGTGCCACGTGATAGACAATTAATGACTTTGAACTCTATCTGCCAAGATGGCTGCATTGCCACGGTAGTACGTGAATTTATACACTAAGTTTCAAAGCTTTCTAGTTTTTGTTTAGGCCTGTTTATGAGTATCAAGGAATGTAGTACCCATGAAAAGAACTTAATTTGTGCTGTCAAAGTCGGCTCAACACATTCTGGTGCTTTGGAAATCCTTTTCAAGTAAGTCAGTCAGAAAGTAAGTAAGTACGTACGTATGTTAGGAGAACAAAAAATGGCACTATTGTGGCTTCCTATTAGCGCTCTCTATGAGTGCTGAGGAAACTTTTTGTGAGTTTTAGGCCTTGCATTCAGTTGGTAATCTGTCAGTGAGAGCCTCTGACTAACTTTAAAGGTTTAATTTTGTTTGACTAGATTTTTACAAGTAGTAAAAATTTCAAAAAAATAAGGACTGTAGGAATGGGCAGTGGTGTAAAAAGTATTGAAACAAGGTATGTCTCAATTTCGGGCACATGACTACTTCATTTTCATTTTTGGTCCCTCATTTATTGTCGTGGAATGTTGTGAATCACTTGTAGATGATATTATCACCAACAGTATCACAATACTAAGGCCTGGCAAACTAAATTGTCTGTTTATCGTCACCGTACTTCCTGTTTTTGATGCGGGCAGGCGGTCATATTTCATATTTCATACCGGAAATGGGTAAGTTCAGTAGCGCAGCCCAGCAGTAATTTGCCACTGTTTTCGGATCTAAAACTGACGCTTGCATTGACCACAGACTGTGAAGTAAGTTGTAGAGCAGTTGCTATTATCCACAGGTAGAATAAGCTATCAACAACGCAGGAAATAACTGGCCCGAACTCAAGAGCGTCTCGATCATGGTAGTTTTGACCTTTAAACCCATTGTGCGCATGCGCAGTTGAAATATGAAAACTTTTGACAAAATTGAAATTTGCACGCGGGCGGTGACGATAAACAGGCAATTTAGTTTGCCAGGCCTAATGCATGGTTCAAAATCTTGCCAATGTTATATATAACTTGGCTAAATAGTGGAATAAAGTGTAGCAGGAAGGATTAGATTATACTGGCCATGACTTGAACACAAAAAAATGAAGTAGTCAGCATGTGCCCGAAATTGAGGCATACCTTGTTTCAATACTTTTTGCACAACTGCCCAATCCTACAGTCCTTATTTTTTTGAAATTTTTACTACTTGTTCATTCACTTTTTTTCAACACTACAGTATGAAGACTGTTAGAGACTGGTTAGTCCCTACAAAAAGCTTGAGTAGCAGCTACATGCATTATAATACTTGAGTAATTAATGCGCATGCACATTAAATGCCACGTGCACTGGATGGATAATGACCTTTGAACTCTACTGACAAGAAGATTGCTACCGTTGAAGTACATGAATTTATACGCTAAGTTTCAATGCTTTCTAGTTTTTGTTTAGGCATATTTGTGATGAAAATGAGTATCAAGGAACGTAGTTCCCTTGAAAAGGACTTACCTTCTGCTGTCAAAGTTGGCTCAGCACTTTCTGGTTCTCTGAAAACCATGTTCAAGTAAGTCAGTTAGTACGTAAGTACGTTAGGAGAACAAAAATGGCAGTATTGTGGCTTCCCAATAGTGCTCTCTACGAGTGCCCAGTGAAGTTTCTGTGAGTTTCAAGCCTTGCAATGGCTTGCATGCAGTTGGTAATCTGTTGGGAAGAGCCTTTGAGCAATTTTGAGGGCTTAACTTTGTTTTGCTAGATTTTTATGGGGATACATATTTTGTATTGGGTCTATGAGACATGTGGCCCATTCCTACTATACGTACTACCGTATGTATGATAGTGACCAACATTTTGTATTGTGTCTATGGGACAGTCGAAATTTTTGTGATGATAAACATTTTGTATTGCGTCTATGGGACAGGGGGCCCATTCCTACTATACGTACTACCGTACGTATGATTCCTTCTTTAGAGAAAGCATAGAGAAAGTTACTATCTTTCCTCACTAGTTCAGCTTAGTTATGGTAGGAATAGACCATAGCTACATCAACTTAGCTTTTGCTTCCTTCAAAAAGCTTACAAAACGGAAGCCGTGAAAGTTTGCTAAATTAGTAGCGTACTTTTGGCTTTTTTTCTAGCTTGCAAAGCAGGACTACAAAAGCGATTGCATGCAGGTATAGCCTAAGCCTTGCTGCACCTACGTAGCCAGCGTCAAGCTTCTCCTGCAAAGCACTAGGAAAAAAACGTGTGTTTAAAACTGAAGGTCTCGATCTCACCTCGATCGCGACTAAAGCCTATATTTCCACGCCTACTAATCAGACCCGATCCTAACTTGGTATTTTAGTAGGGCTCTACCTTACCTAACAGGATGGCAAGTCTAAAGCCTATAGCTCGAACGACATGGCTGTAAAATATTAAATGCGAAAAATCGCAAATTACGCGACCGTTGAATATGCGTGTGGTTAAATACAGGCATAGTTGCCAACAAAGATGCCTCACTCCGGCGTGTTCTTTAAATTGGAGGTTAGCTTTTTATTGATTAAATAAATTCTCTAGTGCATGAAGTTATTAGTACTAATTGGAAAATTGGTACTCCATACAGGGATGAAGGTGAGTATAGCCTATAAACAAATATTGTACCAAAAAATCATGTATTTTTGTGCTACAATTGCCTATAAGCTACTAGTACTTAGATTAATGCACATTTTCCAGTTATACTATATTGCCTCACATAGAATAGAGCATCTTGGTATAAAAATTTACTGGGTTTCATTAAACAATGAACTGGGAGCAGTCAAAATACAAGACAAATAGTGATCTCATTAAATATTCATTTAATTGAAAAGGGGGTGTGGTGAGGTGACCACTTCCGGTTTAAAATATTTAACAAATGTTGAAGTAATAGTCATAACAGTTTATATTGCTCCACTGATGTCTTTTGTAGCTTCCAAATCTTACACATTTGTTGAGGGAAACAATCAATACTCACACTAAGGACATGCCTTAACTACATTGAGAAACAATAATCGCGATTTTTACCGGCGAATACATCTGGTCTGTTTTCCAAAATCGGGTCACATATTTTGCCTTGAAAACATTTTCTAGCACAAAAAAAACTTAGTTAAAATTTAGTTTTTATTATCACACGGAACATTCTCTTAACATTGTTGGTGAAAAGTAATTTTTTTAACCCTTTACTTCCAAATGACGGCTATAGACGTCATTTAATTATTGCATTTAAAATACGATTGACGTCTAAAGACGTCATCGCAACATTAGCGCAAGCTCTGCAGCTAAGCAAATTAGCATTAAACTTTAAACTTGCTGTGCATTTAGGTAAGGTATCACCCTAGTAAAATACCAAGTTTGAGTTGGAACTGATAAGTAGGTGGGGCTCAATGAGGTCAAAAAGTGCAAAAGGTTACGATCACCCCGATCGTGCCTAAGTTTAGTCACTCAAAAAAACTAAGTTCTACCGTGAGAAAACTTAGTTTTTCACCAACAATGTTTTTACACCAAGAGAATGTTCCATGCATGTGTTGAAAAAAGTAAAATTTTACAAAAGTGTTTAGGTTGTGCTGAAAATTGTTTTTAAGGCAATATAAACGTTTTTTTTCACAAAGTGTACTTTGTGGTTTTAGAAAATTTTCTAAGTCCATAATCACACAAAAAACACAGGGAAAATGCGCATCAAGGACGCTACCGTCTTTCAGCCGTATTTGTGGCAAATACGGTGAAAAGACGGCCAGTCTAACGGTACCGTGAAAGTCTGTAATGAGACTATTATTGACGAACTTCAAAGACGGGCTCCGCCTGTATTTCCGTAAGACACCGTCTGTGTACGTCTTTTTTTCTGCCTACTACTGTGGTAAAGCCGTCTTTCTCCAACGGAGAGTCCGTCTTTGTAGCGAGGACAGCAACCGTGTTCTTTGCCGTGATTTTGCTCATTTATTATTCTTACGTGATTGCAATTGCAAATAAACTTTGAACTTTACCTGACGAAAGACGCAACATCTTGACAGGCTGCTGACGATGGACTCAACATCCAGCCAGACAGCACAAGACCCACTCGACTCAAAGCTTCACTCAATCTCACTCTCTCTCTCTCTCTCTCTCTCTCTCTCTCTCTCTCACACACACACACACACACACACAGTCTTGGGGTACCGGAAAAAAGACGCAACATTTTCTGCTGACGATGGACGCAACATCCAGACAGCTCAAGACCCACACAAAGCTTCACTCAATCTCTCTCTGTCTTTGTCTCTGTCTCTCTCTCTCACACACACACACGCACACACACACACACACACACACACACATTGGCTATATAGTTCCTTATTTGTTACACCTCAACAACAGATCAAGCTTCACAGCTACTGGCTTGCCTCAAAATTGAGATTTTGGGGTTAAATTATCTTTAGTGGAGGTAGTATTTCCCTTTGGCAAGTTAAAAAGTCTGATGTAGCTGGTGCTGGAAGAAGCAAAACCCTTCTGGAAAGTCAGCGCTTCAGGCAGAAAATGGCCGCCCAAATTTAAATGGAGTTTAATGCGCATGCGTAGTACATATAATTATCTTCATGCGTAAAAGACGGCTTTGCGATTCAGTCCGTCTTCGTATTGCTAAAACCACAAGCATCTGGGAACTGTCGTAAGTGGTTTATTCACGGATCCTGCAGCGAAGGAATGGAGTCCCTCTACTTTTCAGTCCGTCTTTATACCGTGAATCCCTTCTAAGATAAAAAAAAGACGGAAAGTCAACAATCCCGTCTTTGGAGGTAGTTTTACCTGTGAAAACTAAGTTCTTTATCTCTATCGTGAGAAAACTTGGTTTTACACCAACAATGTTTTTAACACCAAGAGAATGTTCAATATGTTGAACGAAGTAAAATTTCACAAAGTGTTTATTTTTTGTGCTAAAAAATGTTTTCAAGGCAAATTAAATGCTTTCACTTTTTGGTCTTAGAAAGTTTTCTAAGTCCATAGTCACTTAACACTTAGCGGACGGGTTAAATTATTGAACTTTGAACCGAGTACAAATTTATATGCATGCAAGCGTAAGTGCAACTTCAGCACTTTTTTTTGGCAGGAAGCTTGCATCTGTGAACTTTGAACAAGCTGTGCAGACAGGTAAGGTATTGCCCTACTTAAATATGAACTTCCAGCTTAAACCTTGAAATAGGCGTGGCGCTATAGGCTCATAAAGCGACAAAGGTCACGATCACGACCATCGCTTTTAGTAGCTTGTTTNCTCCAAAGTCCTACAGAGTACAAGGTTAGTACTTTATATATTACTGCAGGGATAGCTAGGATATAAGGCTATACCATCGCTTTTGGGATTCAGTTAGGCTTTGCTCATAAGTCTGTCATGGTCGCGTTAGTCGTGATCGCGATTTTCGGTTTTAGTTTCTCGTTTTCTCCATGGCCTTAGCTAGTAGAGGCTTAGTACTTGCTATGTTATTGCAGCAATAACTAGACTATATGACCATAGCATCGCTTTTGTAACTCTGTTCAACTAGCTGACAAAAAAGCCTAAGACGCTAAGCTTTGTATTATAATTATACGCGTCACGGAAACGTGACAATCGTCTTCCGGAAGTGGTACGTAATTGTAATTATGTCACGGATTCGTGACAATCGTCCTCTAAGTGTTAAAAACTAAGTTCTTTATCTCTACCATGACCAACAATGTTTTTAACACGAAGAGAATGTTCAATATGTTGAAAAAAGTAAAATTTCCCAAAAGTGTTTTTTTTTTGTGCTGAAAATTGTTTTCAAGTCAAAATAAACGTTTTTTGTAAAAAGTGTGCTATTTGGTCATAGAAAATTTTCTAAGTCCATAGTCACACCATAAAACAAAGTTCTTTATCTCTACAGTGAGAAAACTTTGTTTTTCACCAACAATGTTTTTACACCAAAAGAATGTTCCATGTTAAAAAAAGTAAAATTTCACAAAAGTGTTTATGTTGTGCCGAAAATTGTTTTCACGGCAAAATAAACGTTTTTTGGACAAACAGTACTTTTTGGTCTTAGAAAATTTCTAAGTCCATAGTCACACAAAAAAACTAAGTTCTTTATCACTACAGTGAGAAAACTTTGTTTTTCACCAATAATGTTTTTAACACCAAGAGAATGTTCAATATGTTGAAAGAGTAAAAATTTACAAAAGTGTTTCTTTTGTGCTGAAAATTGTTTTCAAGTCAAAATAAACGTTTTTAGTAAAAAGTGCAATATTCCAAGTGTTGAAAAAGTGAATATTCAGAAAAATGTTTCTTTTGTGTTAAAAAATGTTTTCTAAGCAAAATAAACGTTTTTTCACAAAAATGCAATTTTTGGTCTTAGAAAATTTTTTAAGTCCATAGTTACTCAAAAAAACTAAGTTCTTTTTCTCTACGGACTTTGTTGTTAAAAACAATGTTCTTTTCCTGTAGAGAATGTTCATCACTGAACACTGTACTGAGACAGTACACCATTCTAGTCACTCTCACTGAGGTCTCTTTGAGTTTGTGAAGAGTAGAGCATTATTTGACTGATTTCATGTCCTGCAAAATAGTTTGGATTAGAAGGTAAACTGCTTGTTAACATAAAATACAAGTACTATGAATTGCTAACAATAGTGTTGATGTTTTTTCAGTTACCGGGATCATGATGGTGATTCAAGTAGGTATCTACAGACGCTGTAGAGAAGCAACATGAAGAGAGTACATGGTACACTGGTTGTGGTGGAGTTGGTGCTCTCATCATCAAGTTGAATATCAGCTGATCTGTACAAGAACAGTCAGTCATGCATCAATAAATAAATTATTTGCTAAAATTTGTATTGTATGAACTAACCATCAATAAAATAATAAAGATGGATGTTCTTTATGCTAACGGACTCGACAAAATGCCCAATTCAACATGGAAGTGGAGACTTCAACACCATTTCGTCATAAGCCAAGCTCAAGTGTAAATGCCGGTCAAGAAAATCGTATGTACCTGTGTTTGTATGACATGACTCAGCTTTATCACATGTACACACATACGTACAATAAATAGACCACTTACTTTCACAAACTACAACTGTAAACTTGAGCACGGATGAGACTCTGCTGTACCTGTCAGAATGACCACGAAATTATAGCAATGGTACGTTAACACAGGGGTCTATCTATGGTCTAGCAAACAAAGCCGCCATCGACACATCCTGAACCTCACCATTTGGCCATCAACACCACCTGTATACACCCCTAGCACACATGTAAGAACTGTTATCCTTGAAAATTTTGTGTAATTGTTTCATAACTTAGTAAGTTCTGACCTGAGCTTGAGAAATAGAGCCACTAGATGGTTCTAAACCAATGGACTGTCTCCAAACATTTATAGCAGCTACAAGCAGCAGGGCAACCTTCATTTTTGAGACTTTGAGAGACTCTAGGCGTCATTGATTGTCATAGCAGTCTTCAGACTCGCAAAAAGGAGTCTTTTTCCCTTTCACTCGAGAAGTTTATTCCTGGCATAGTAAAAGAACGCTTCTTTCTCAAAATACATGTAGTTTTCTTCAAAAACTGCAGCAATTGTTCATTTGTGGCGCTCTCTGTGTCGCTCTAAGTTTGTGCAGCTGTTTTGGTTAGTAAAACTCAGTAAAACAGTGTAAAACCCGTGCGAGTAAGTCCTTTGCTTAGTTACCAATTTTCTAAAGTAAAAATTTTCGATGCCATTTTTAGACGGCGCGAATTTCGTCCCCAGCCACGCCCTTTTAATACGCGACCTCCTCGTTTAAGGACAGTCTAAAAATTTCTTGCGCGCGCCCCACAATTTAAATTGTATTCATGGCGGGAAGTTCGTTGCTACGCAACGGTCACATAACAGCATAATATGAATATTTGATTATAATTTCAAACGCACGGTGAACTACGGATGACAGAGTTTATGTGCTGACTGAGCCCACTGAGATATTGAGGTCGATCGATGCTCATTGACTTATCCAACCTCTAGCAATGCTTGCTACAGAGGTAAGTTTGCCGTAGGGATGATATTATTATAATAGGGGCTAGCGAGTAGCGGCTAGAGTCGCTAGACTCTCACTGGCCGCTTGCTTTGATACTTTTTGTTCAGATAGTCCTAGAATCTATGAGAGGATTGGCGGGGTATTAGTAGGATAGTCCTAGAATCTATGAGAGGGTTGGTGGGGTATAAATAGAGCCTGGGATAGTCCTAGAATCTATGAGAGGGTTGGAGGGGTATTTATAGTAGAGCCTGGGACAGTCCTAGAATCTATGAGAGGGCAATGGGCGAGCCTTGAACCCTGTTTACACACGCCAATCCGGATTAAATTAAACTGGTTAGAATCCGGATTGGGAGCGTTTACACCTATCAGTACAATCCAGCTATAGTGTAAATGCAAACCTGGCTTGAAACTGGCTCAATGATGTAACCAAGTGTGCATTAATTAGAATGAAAATCTAAGCGAGTTGAATAATCTTTCTTTGGAAGCTCAACAGGCAGAAGTAAGAGTCCACACAGGTCTATTTTGTGCAAAAGTAACTTTCCTGTTTTTTTCTCAAGTGTTTCTTGTGACAGAAATCCACCATTTTTCTTTGTATGTTGATATTCTTCATAGCAGGCTAAATTTTGGTAAAAAAAATATAGCGCTAGAGTTTAAACATGATTCTACAACTCACAGCTAACTAATAAGCATTGTTTTACTAGCTAAGGATGACTAGCTAGCTGTAATTCACTTCCAATCCAGTTTGGACTGTTTACACGTGAACAAGTTTGGCTCGAATTCGGATTCAATCCGGCTTCAATCCACGTGCCGGATGTGGATTGGATCAAGTGGCTTCAATCTGGATCCAAGCCACTTGTGTGCGTTTACACGTAATACCAAGCTGGCTTTGATCCGGATTGAAGCTGGCTTGAGCGCTGCGTGTATAAACAGGGTTTTGGATAGTCCTTAAATTTAAGAGAGGGTTGGCGGGGTATTAGTAGAGCCTGGAAAAGTCCTAGAATCTAAGAGTGGCCAGTTCATGGGTAGAGCCTGGGATAGTCCTCCTGAGGGCAGAGCCTGGAATGGAATCTAAGAGAGGGTAGGCTATGAGTAAAGAGTGTGGTACAATTTTCCGTGATAAATGATTCAATCATGAAAATAATGTTATCAGTATGAATTTGGAGCTACATATTATACAGTATTAATAATATACTGATATTAGCTACATTAGTAGATATATTATGTGCGGTATATATCATGCTTTATTAAAGTCCGGGGTGCATGATATAATGGTCATATCTTGTTAAAATGTACTGTATAATTATTGTAATTTAAAACATTTTTTATTATTATACGCTGAATTTCTGAAGATGCATCATTATATGGACTAGTTTAGAATTATATCTTCCATGGTGATTAATGGTAAATAAATACAATAAATGATATTGCGTAAATTTACCTACTGTTTCGTATGTATGTGAGATTATAGTGTAACATTCATTGTATTTAGGAATCGTTTTATGAATTTCATCTGTGATAGGTACTCTTCTGACTTTGGAAGCTCATGTGTTGCTTTAACTGATTATACGCTGAATTCTTTTGAAGTGAATGACGTCATACGGCAAAATTAAATTTTTAAATTTTTAGTAGCTACGCCTTCTTTTTGTTTTTCTTCTAAAGTAAAGATTAAGCAAAGCTTTTTATATGATGCAGCTAAGCAACAATCAAGCGTACTAACTCTAGGTCTTGTTGCTTAGTAAAGGTTTTACTGGTAAAAAAGCCTAACATACGGGAGAGTCAAATACGCTAGGATATAGCCACGCGTATAAAGCTTACAAAAGTGATGCTATGGCTATATAGCCTAACTATCCCTGCACCTATGTAGCAAGTTTCAAGCTTATCCTCTGAAGGGTTGTAGAAAAAACGTCGATCTAAAGTCGACCATCGTGATCGCGAAGATCATGACCGTTAGTAGCTCAAAGACGTGTAGCACCACGCCTTACTAGCAGTTCTAAGTCTGACTTGATATTTTAGTAGAGTAGTCCCTTACCTATTCGTATATAAAGTTTAAAGTTCAGGGCTAATTGCTTAGCTTGCAAAGTAGTCGCTAGTGCAGCCTTGACGCGATTTTGCTTCCAGAAATGGCAACCTCAGTTGCTGTCAGCTTTCCGTCTTGTTTGATGTATCTGGTTATGTTGTAAGGAGTGCAGGACTCAAGCGTCCAGATTCGATTATCATTTCAATCTCAGCTTCAATTTTGTGCAAGGGTGGGTTCGCTGGTACTGATACCTCATTTCCAGGCAGCCAGAGTCGACAAGGTCGGGCATTTGTTTTGCGATGGGGAGTTATCCCTTCTGGAAGTGGTATATTCTTTGCTATGGCAAACTCTTTGACAACTTGGCCCGAGTTTTTTCCTGGAACACCATGAGATCGTGCCACTTCGGACCAGTTTATTGGGGTACCTGATTCCCAGTTCTGCAATGTGTCTTCCAGTTTGGCAGTATCCCAGTCTACTTTGTCAAAATTTGGAGAGTGGCGCTTTCTTTTTTGGGAGAAGCTTGCATTTCACAAGAAATGAATGACTGGGAGAGTCTCTTCCTAAGATACTGCCTTTTTGACTCACCTTCTGCTAGTAGAGAAATAGCTGCATTTTCCTGGTATTGTTTGTTTGTAGCTGCTGTGAACTCCTATTGTGCTCTTCTCTTTTCTACTTTCTTTTCATAATTACTTTTTTCCGTTCTAGGCCGTTTTTCTTGTCTTGTATTATTGCTTGTATGAATGTGTTTCCAGTTTCTCATTCGCAAATTGTGTTAAGCTCTTGCAAAACATTGCTTGTAAACTTTTTTGCACCTTGTTGCTGTAAAGCTTGTGTGCTTAAAGTAATTATACGTTAGACGACTTGGTACTTTTGATACTTGTCACTGCATGTGACACAGCTGCTCAGCGTATGTTTTCGCTTTTCATCTGTGGCTAGCTCGGACCACTTACTTGTAGAGAACTTAGCTAGGTACTAATCTTTGTGTATTCCAACTCCTTCAGGCCATTCTTTCTTGAACCCATCCAACACTTTGTCACAGTCGCGATCAAACTGAGATTTACCTACCTTGAAAGTAATTAGTAGGTATGCCGTAATTTCTGCTGTTACTGAACTGAGCTCTAAACTTTGAGGCTCTAAATGTTGAATCAATTCCTTCATGAGTATGCCGTCCTTTTGTTGTTGGTGAGTACTCATATATGGCACTACGAGCATATCCACAATTCACAACAAGGCTGATTTGTCTGATGGCGATCCGTAGAAACTTTGATACTATGGAACGCGAAGTGCGACAAAAATAGTTGACCACGTGACATACGAAATAATCGAATACACAATTGATTGTCAACTCAATCTCGAAATCGATTGTCAACTCGATAGCAAAATTGAATTTGGACGCGCGTAAGTGTGCAGAATTCTTCCTGTATGGGCTGCATTTAACAATCTCCTTATTGCATGAGTCTCTCATTTTGCCCACAGGAAGAATTCCTTACACACTCTAACAGCCATTCCATCTTGTTTGCGTTCTTTTTTACGATTTAGCCATTCCTGTGTCTGATTACATTTCCAATGTTTTTTTTACTTGTTTGTTCTCATTTTTCCTTAATTCTACAAATTACATTTGTGTAGTTAGTAATCTGGCAAGCCAGACTCACTGAGCCAGCGGCGGGCTGCTCAGTGAACTGGCAATTTGTGTAGCCTGCTTGATACTGAAGTGAAACACACATCTCAGTCATTTGGAGGCAGGAGCTGTATCATAAGATTTACTTGCCTTTCTATATGTTATGATAATCAAAGTCCTGATTGGAAGAGCAACCAGGTATCACAAAATAGTTCAAGGCAACTTCAGTGTATTTAATTCCAAATAACGCACACTTTTGTGTGTGGAAAGGGTCGTCAATTCGAATTTTCTAGAAGCTAATGAATTATGCATGAGTGTAGAAATCGATGGCGGCCATATGGAAAAGGCGCTTTTCGCCTTGTATCTAGCTACTCAATGAGAGGTGCTAAAAACCGATGGCAAGAGCGACTGTCCCGGAAGAAACCAAGTTTATTCGTTCAAGAATCAGCTTCTGAAAGTTAATAGTCTCTGAGAAAAGTTGAGCCAAGATAGAAGAAGAAGAAGAATACTCAGGGGCATTAAGGACTGGGTCATTTGGATTAAAATGCAATAATTGCCGCATTCCATGATCAATAATATTATTATATATTATCATACAGACAAAATTTCAAGTTTATACAAAAATATAATCTTATTTGAACACATTGATTAAATTATAAAACCACAAATTTGAATATTCATCGTATTAATGAAGTTTGAACTTACTCCCTCAGCTAATGAATAATTAATTTTCCGGAAATTAAGGACTGTTGCCATGGCAACCAAATTTTTATCACTGATTCGGAACATTATGAACTTAATTTTTTTCCAAGTAGAATTTGGATATTTGGTTTCCATGGTGAGTTATTGTCGTTTTTGTGCTTTTTGGTGATGTGCTTTATATAGAAAATTATTAATAACTCTCCATGGCAACCAGATATCAAAATTCTACTCGGTGAAAATTTAGTACATAACTTAATAATTTTAATGAACTTAATCTTGTTGCCATGGCAACAGCCCTTATATTCTGATTAATTAATTTATTCAATACATGAATATTAATTAGGTCACATGACCAAATTTTTCGGGAAAATGTTAAAGATGACAATAAGTTTCTTCAGTTACATTTTGATGTTAATAGCCTAATTCTATAAGTAGTTATTTCAAATTTGCATAAAATTTTACCTTAATTAGCTACATATTTTGACCCAGTCCTTAATGCCCCTGAGTAAGTAAAAGATGGAGAAAATTGGAGATTTGGCATGTTTGTGTTTGTTACTTTAGCGATGGTTTTAGGTCATGTTTTTGGGCTCGTTAGAAAGAGAAAGAGCTAAATAGTAACTTAAGAAGCCTTTTAGTGCTAAGCGCTCAGTTTTTGCAGTTATTTGTGTGAATATTTGTATTGCGCTAATGGGCCATCCGTGCCATTCCTGTGTACCCAGTACTACTGTACTGGGAATAAATTATGTTAGTGGAAAAGGGAGAGTCACAATGACAGTATTTGTAATCATGTACCAGGGCCACAAGATTTTAATCATGAACAGGCTCTGCATCCTCACTGTATTCATTAATTTTGAACTAGGCATCTGTATACATGAGGTGTATAGTCTGGTGGAAAGTCAACAAAAGTCTGTCCACTTGTTAGTGTATAATTAACTATGCATGTAGAGATCAGACCTGTATTCCAACAACTGACTTTGATAAAGAGGAATTGTATGAAGCTCGACTAGGATTAAAGGAAGTGGAATTTGAATCTGTTGACATGACAGCAGAAGAGTTTCGAGAAGTAACCTTAGAAACGTATCCAAAGTTGAAGGATGCTGGGGGATACATGTTTTTTAAGTGTACTGCCAATTCCCGAAAGCTGGAGTCACTTTCAAAAAGTGTGTACTCATCTCCAGCAGCTTTAAAAGAATAAGTTGGTACAGCAAGGACATACATCAGGCCAGTACAGAAGGATTTAGATCTGGAACCTATCACCCAGTTACCAGAAGGGGTAAGTACGTATGTGTTGATTGCACAAGCTAGTCAGTGATTAAGCTGTAACTAAATCTTTACTGTCAAAAGTAATGGTGTATATTCTATTTGGAAGAGTATAATTATGTGTGAAAAAAGGGAAAATCAAAGAGAAAAAAAACTTTGTTATTTTAGTCATATACATACAAAATTATGTGATGTCACTGCTCATATATAATAGCCTTAAGAGAAGTGTCTAACATGTGGAGAGTTGTTTCCTTTGAATGAATTGACAGATCATGTATCACACTGTGAGAAAGCTTTGTAAGTGTATTGATATAGCTACATGCAATTAATGTCGAGTAGCTATAATCTAATTATTAAGAGTGCATTGTGTAGCAATATGAATTTTCCTACTACATGCATTTCTCCTTAGACTGGAGCTGGAAGATAACACTAAGCATGGCAGGAAGAAAAGGTATACACTGAGCAATTTTACATTAATTTGGGATGTGTGTTAGTCTTATAATCGTTGATTAATGCATGTGCACTTTATACAGGATTGCTGTTGGAGCTGACCAAACAGATGGTAGTGATGAAGAACTGTAAGTATAATAATTGAGAATTATGTATGAGCTCAATACAGTCATCACCTGACTGTATCCTCCACACCCTGATAATCATAATTATATTATGTTAACTGATGTTATAGTTCTGAGAATATGGACACTTGACACACGTCACGCAATGTGAAGGGTGTAGAGGAGGAAGACAGGTTAATATTGTGCATGTAAAAAAAGTTGACATGATATACTATGAAAATTCATTAGAAGCCACAACTCAGATTGTCCAATCATAGTTGATGAATCGACACTACTATGGTTAGTGGGTGCAGGCATGGTATATTTTTATTGGTGGAGTCATAATGGATCGTATACTGTGTGAAAATGAAATGATAAATACTGCAATCCACTGTAGCCTTGGCTATGGTGACAACCGACCAAAATTGGGTGATGCTGTAACGTAAGTGCTTAAGGGTGGTCGGACATGCCCACGCACCGCGTTGCTAGGGAAATTTCCAACTTGCAAAAGACACAAAATATCAACTCTTCTGTCCAGATTTTTACACAAACAGGTAGCGCTAATGGATATCTAGCTATACTGAGCACGATAGAAAAAAATTTTCCTGAATAGCAGCTTTTTCACCATCTTTCAGTTTTCTGCCTATCGCATCTATTTCAACACAAACTAGAACGACCGAAGAACCAAAAAATAGGTATACCTACTTATTTTTAGCTGCTAAACACTTCTACGTATCATTTTGCGCTATTGGGCCATCCGTGCCATTCCTTCATTTTTTTTTTTTGACACACCCACTGATCTAACCAACCAGGGACGAATAAATGGAAAAAGAATATGTACTTCTAAAGAGCTGACGTCAGGCAGTTTGTGTTCTAAATTTGGCACTCTTGCAGTGATCACAAAGAGAGATTTTACAAAAAGCGGTAGATCAAAGAAGCTGCTCCTTTGAAGTGGATTGTCTGCCTACGCGGTTTATTGAGTATTGAACGCGAGTAGAAAATAATTTGTGCACGTGGCAGATCAGAGTGAAATCTTTTGTGATCGTGGTAGCTGCTACAGAATGGCCAGCTGAGGTGAAATATGGTTGGTGACAAGAAAAGCAATGGTTGAGGTATTACTGGAGGTCAGACTGGTCTGCTAACTTCACCTCAAAGTGACTGACTGTTTTCTCTCTAATTGAAGAGCACCGAGATGAAATGAGTCACACTACTTTGTCGTTGGTTTCTCAAGATCCAAGCCTCTGTCTTAGCTTCAGTCATGCTGGTGATGCTTCCATACTGCTGTGAAACTCTGGGACTAGCTCAAGTTCTGTTCTGAAAGAAAGGTAATCCAATATAGTACTGCAAACTATCATGTACCATGATGAGTGAACTGTGTAGTGTATGGTCTATAGCTCCATGTGTCTTAACTATTACCATGAAATGTGATTCTGCATGCATCTACTCTGTGTATGTGCTAAGTATGAATGTTTGAAGTGAGATTTTTTTTGGAAAACAACATTATGGAGAGGTATAATTATACACTTGTGTACAACAAAAACGACAAAAATTACCAGGCTATAGCTGTTTAGGATAGTACGTACTCTTGACTTGTGCATGTTTGTCTCACTTTTGTATCATTCTTCTTCTTTCAGTATGGCACCTGTACACCTTGAAGTAGCAGCTAGAGCACTTTTTATATGGAGCAGAGATTCTACAGATACGCTCAATCTTGTAAGCGAAATAAAATACTGTTGGTTTTTTTGTTGATCACAAGTCTTGTTTTTTGTGTTTTTTTTTCCTTTTCTTTATTTACAGTCAGATTTTATAGTAGGAGTGACAACATCGTACTTGTTACCATGTGGTGCACCATAATCTATATTGGCAGAAATTCATCCTTGTTTGGAGTCTTTTGTACCATACTTTGTCTCCTCAACAGCACAGTTCCTCGTCATTGAGTTTCAAGTTGGATTTAGCATCAATCTGTTCGGTCTTAGGAAACCAGCTCTTATACTATACCATCCGGCTCTGTTGCTGTATCAGAGTCGTCTTGATGGTCCACCTGAAAGCCAACCAGTTCATAGACACTTTATTTCCTGGCATTGCTACAATATTTACACTAGCTCTATACTTCTGGAATACAAACCATTCAATTTTGATACTTACCCAATTACTGACTGGTTATTGATGTGTATAGTAGTACTGTTAAACTTTTTCTGTTGCTTCCAGGCATCTTGAATACTTGCCACCTGATGTCAGTCTCTTTTGAAGACCTCTTTCTCTTTGATGAGGGCATGTTGTGTTGTTAAAAAAACAACAAAAAGTAGCCAGCTGTCTAGATCCCGCGCAGAATCTTCATGCGCAATCATTCTATACTTCCGGTTGAGGTTTGTGGTGATGTTAAACGACACAATTATGACGCAAATCTTCCTGCCCACGATATTCGCGTGTTGCTATGTCCAACCACCCTTAATTTACTTATAGAAAGTTTATTTTATGCATGTCTCATGTCAGCTGTGCTTTTCAAGTCAGATTATAGGCATGTATTTATAGGGTACAATTCATCTAAACATATATGCATAGAACCATACAATGTTTGAGTGATGGTATCAACATTTTGCAAAGAAAAGTGACGTATATTGATGTTGATGATTTCGTACAAATTGAAGTTAGGAGAAGTTTCCTACTGAAAGATGCTCTTCAAGAGGCCAAGAAGAAGAAGTTTTGTGCTGAAAAGATGCTTAAGGTTGGCATGAGTGTTAAACAATGTACAAAATCAGACTTGCACCTT
Organism: Tethya wilhelma; assembly: GCA_964030475.1. Taxonomy (NCBI): domain Eukaryota; kingdom Metazoa; phylum Porifera; class Demospongiae; order Tethyida; family Tethyidae; genus Tethya; species Tethya wilhelma. Next base: position 25,144 of record CAXIPT010000057.1, read on the forward strand.
ATATCAATGTCATATTAAATTAGGTCAATTTTGTTGGTGAGGGTGCTATAGATTCTGGGGGTCAAGGAAGAGAATTTTTTACACTTCTTGCTGTGGAAGGTGCCGAAAAATTCTTTGTAGGGACTGAATCTAAGAAGTTTTTCAATTTGGATGTGACTGCTTTCCAGGTTGGTGGCCTGGATGGATGTCACAGATCATTATTATACCTACCAATTGTTGGTTAAAATACAGTTTTAAAGGAGCGGGAGTTCTTTTACTTTGGACAGTATGTGTCTATGTCGATTGCACAAGGTGGTTCAGGATTTCCATTTCTAGCTGAACCAGTATATGAATACCTAAAATCAGGAAAATGTGACCGAATTACAGTTGGTATTTCTGACATACCTAATCCTACACTAAAGTTTGTCATACAAAAGGTATTCGATATAATTATTATACAAGATTTATGGTTGAATTGAAGCTACTTTGCTTCAAAAATATACAGATCCAATCTGTTGAAAATGATGACGACCTTAGGCTAGTGTTTGCAATGGATGAAGCAATGGATTTACTTATGGAAACAGGCTTCCGCAAACCTGTTAGTCTCCTCACCCTTGATGACATTCAGGTGTCATCAGCTTTGATTGATTTTCATTGCATGCTGAAAGTGAAAGCAGGAATGGATCAATTTAAAGAAGGTCTCAAAAATCTGGGTCTCCTAAACATACTTGAACAAGGACCATCTCTCTGGAAAGAACTGTTTGTTTCCAATGGTGATACCCTTTCAGCAGGTTAAAAAAAATGTACATGTGTACTTTAAGACTAAAGTTAATAAAATAAAATTATGATAATTCACCATAATTATGATAATTTTATTTCTAGAAAAATTGAAGAGAGTATTTACAAACATCAAATATAGTGACATCGGATCATTATTTAGGAGTGCAGAAGAACAAACTTGGATAAACTTTGTTGATTTCATCGATGAATGTGAAGGTATAAACATTAAAATTCAACTGACTACTCAGTGTAGTTAAGGATGGCTCAAAAGTTAAGGCAGTTAAGGAACTAATTAAAAAGNTCCTGAACACTTTTATTTTCAATTGTATATTTTGATATAGAAATCTTGGACACACCCCTTCATGATTCACTAATTAAATTAGCGATAGCAAAAGTACCGCCCACTCAAAATACTCTAACCTTAAATAATTATAATGACTGCATGTCTGCATGTGCTAAGTATATGATTTATTCTATAGTATAAATCATATGTGATAATGGCTAATAATTTTGTGCTATAGTATATAGCCCAATTCATATTACCTGAGCAGTATACTAAATACAGTGCCAATCAATGCATTAAAAAGCTATAGTGCCTGCATGCAGACATTATAATTAATATTGTTATCCTGAAATTCTCACTACAATCATAATCAATCTATTATTATTATAGTTTATTAAGTATCTAAAATTAAAGGTAAAAGTTTGATGAACATAATTGTATACTGCAAATTGTAAGACATTGTTATGACAAAAATAATGCACCTCAATCACTAATAAAATTTACTGTGAATGAGCATAAACAAATGCTTTGGCTGAGGCAAAATGGCTGAAAAGAAATTGCCTTGACAGATTAGCTCCATCAACTCTGTAGTGTGAGTAGAAATCAGCGATTTGTCCATCAGTCAATATGGAATGAATGTCTTCTAATATCACTGTATTATCAGATTCAATAGATACAACTTCATCCCAGTCTACACCATACTCGCTCCAATCTACCTAATTATAGATAAAATAACAATAAGTAGCATTGCATGTAAAAATAATTATACCCGATGGACAATTAATGAAAGTACTATAATTAAACAACTAACCTCAGAAAGACCAGTCACTGAATTATGTAATGGATCACTGTTGTTCATAGAGTGCAGTCCCATGATCCAAAGCTGTTGTGGTGTTCTATTATGTTCCGTTCTGAGAGGGTGGTTTGCCCAACCATATCGGAACGAATCTAACTGCTACTGAATTAGTGGTAAAAATGCAATATGTAGGGCATAGAGATCAGCAGTCTTTTCCTTATCAAGTAAACCAGCTTCCTCAAACAAATAGAACATCTCATAGAAAACAACAACACAGCCAGTAAAGAGATCTCGCCTAAGTCTTTCAATCCTCTGGTTGTGTACACTTTTTCCAGTGATAATACTTCCCCTATCAGGTCCACGATTAGGGTGTTCTAACATGTTCTAAGCTACTCCAACATTTTCTCCACTACGATCAGTGCGAACTCTTGAAGGAAGACCATACTCTTGAACTACTGATAGGAAACATAATTACACTGTATCTGCTCGATTATTACTTGCTACTTTCAAATATGTAATCATACGACTGTAGCCATCAATTGCACCGTGTATGACAAGACCCCACCTAATCAGTTTATGATAGCCATCAAGTTGCCATAAATCATTGGGTGCAGGAACAGAATATTGACGTCTATGTAACACACGCTTAACACGCTCTCTTGTTCCTGCAGGATCAACACGCCTTAAAGAAGCTCTGACCCGATCTCTCTGGACCAAAAATCCTTGGTGCTTTAATCTACCAACTACAGTCTTTTCACCAATCAAAGGATTAAGACAACAAATCGTACGAACAGGTTCATCTAATTCCATATCACTCATTGAGGAAAAGTCTCTATTACTTATACCATACCTTGTAAACCTTCTTTCAATGGTGCATCGACTGCAAGAAAACATGGAGGCTAGGTCTTTCGTCGTAAAACCCTGCTCAACAAGAAACATCAGCTGGTGCTGATCGACATCTATTTCAGGGCGACCTCTTTGATTGGAATACAACAACCTGCAGACATTGTCATGCACTAGTCTGAGCAGTTCTTGCACACTTTCAACAAGCCCCTATCCATCATCAGCAGGGAAACTCCTTTCCAATATCACAGCATATCTCAGGACTAGAGCCAGTAGATCTTCTTTCTCACATTCTTCAGAACTGTGCTCATAGCAGGTATAGATATAAAATGAACAGATAACTCTATGAAATCCAACAAACAGTCAATATCAGCAGCCATTTTTATACAGGGCCGGTAAAGATCGTCACCAAAAAACGGCAGGGTCCGGGTACCCGGCCGGGTATCCGTGATCCGCGGATCCGGATACTATAATGCGCACGTGCCCACATCTCATACAGAAATCGTTTTCGCGATCGAGTTGATAATCGATTTCGCACTGGATATGATAATCGTTTTTGCGAACGAATTAACTCTTTAGGGCCTATATTTATTATGCATACTTAATTAGATTTTTAATTAACCTAGGTTTTTCTACATTTTTGTTCTTGCTTTAGCCTTAGCCACTCTCTTTTGTAGCTAGTTGAGCTTAGCTATGGTTGTACTAAGCCATGGCTATATCAAATTAATTCTAGGTTTGCTTTTATTAACTTTAAAAGCTTGCAAAAACAGAAGGGGTCAAAGTTCGCCAAACGACCTGCATACTTTAGGCTTTTTTTCCAGCTTGAAGAGCAGCACTGCAAAAGCGCTTGTATGTAGGTATAGCCTAAGCCTCCCTGCACCTCCATAGCTAGCGTCAAGCTTGTCCTTCAAAGCACTAAGAAAAAAACGTGAGTTTAAAACCAAAGGTCATGATCTAGCCGCGATCGCGACCTTTGAACTCTAAAGCCTATATCTCTCCTCCCACTAATCAGACCTGACTCTTACTTTGTATTTTAGTAGAGCGCTTCCTTACCTAACTGCACAGCAAGTCTAAAGCTCATAGCTCAAACGCTATGGCTTAAAATAAAAAAATGCGAAAAATCGCAGATTACGCGATCGTTGAATACGCGCATGCGGATAAATCCGTCTACCGGCCCTTAAGAGTTATAGTGGATATACTAATCGTGACATCACATACATGAATTTTGTCAGTACAAGAAATCGTTTCAATAATCGATTTCGTTGACAATCGATTTCGAGATCGAGTTGACAATCGATTGTGTATTCGATTATTTCGTATGTCACGTGGTCGACTATTTTTGTCGCACTTTGCATTCCATATGATACAAATTATTGTGTGTGTGTGTGTGTGTGTGTGTCTTTATCACTGATCTTCTTTAGTTAACGTTTTCCTAAATACACTATGCAGAATATTATTATGTCCGTGGTGTATTTTGTGCAAATCATTTATGGTGTAACATAATCTGAAATAATTTTTCCATCATCTGAGACCTAATTATTCTACAAATATAGTGTGCAGTATGACATACCTCTGATATTCCAATACCAAGTGCAATGGGCACAGTATGATGCCTGATTGACTTTTATACCTATAATGGTGATTTGTTATAATAGTACATTGAAGAGCCAAATTGACTTGCCATTTCGATTACCGTAAAATGTGTTTAGTGATAACATATGTATGTATGTATGCCTTTTCTGTGAGATTTCTCGAAAATTTATTATATCACATCACAGTCAAATCTGCTCACACAGTGACACTTAACATAGTAGGCACATACGTGACACAGTTACTCCAACATATGCATACATCCAGTCATAGTCAAATCGTATTAACAGACATATATACAGGTCACAGAGTCAGATTATAGACATGCTCACACAGTCATACGTACTCACACACATGTCAATCATATACTTGCAGATGCACATAATCACACACAAACATCACAGCCACAGTTGTAGGCACAGTCACACAGTCAGTAATATTTGCACACACGTAATGTTTACAGTCACGTGTCATGCACACCTTTACACAACAAACACACACACACACACACACACACACACACACACAGACCCAGACACCGTGACACAGATTACCATCATAGGCTGAGCTTGCATACCAGGCTAAACACTGACTGAACATGATGTCATGTACACAAACAGATTGAGAGAGAGAGAAAGAGGAATACTGCTACCTTGAAGAAATTATGCAAGCCTGAGTGGTTATGCACTGTGTACGTAAGTGTTACAGCGAAGCATGTTAAAACTACTATATAGTTCTACAAAGTTTTCTGAGGCTAATGTGCTATACCACTTTTTAAATTAATATCCGTACAATATAACTGTTGCTGATGTAAAATTCTGCTCTGTTAAAATGATGAATTATTTAGAGCTAACTTTCTAGTAGCTATACTTTGGTGGTACATGATGATGTCTTTATTCCATCATGCAGCGGTCACATTCTGTTACTATTATTGTTTCATATAGGTTCTGACCGGATATGAAGTGGATCTAACGTAGACTACACAGTTAAATGGATAATTCCATCATTTCTGTTTTGTATACAAGCCTTTATTATAGCCATGTGGATACAATATATACACGTCATGTACAATACCGTAATATGACTGATGTAATATGTGACCTGTCAAGGGAAAACGTGCCGGTTAGGAAAGTCTGTGAATTTTGAGTTAGCTATTCCATGTATATCTAGGCCTTCCCAGGAAGGGCATATCAAAATTTGATGCGCATAGCTCAAGTAGTTTTCCAGATACAGCTTTTGCAAGCAGCCCTGCCTCCACTTGTGGCTTCCTAGAAAAACGGTTGTAAAGTTGTTGCTAGATAAACTATGGGCGGTCCGTATACTCTCCGTATCATAATTAGATCATGTACAGTACATGCTGAATATTACCACAGCCAGCCACATGGGGAGTAAAATTATTTAGTGAGAAGCGAGTAGCTATGCGATTAGCTAGAAAAGAAGACCCAGGAGACAGCTAATCGACTCAAGGAGGTAAGCGCTTGTCAGTAAAGAGAGATTCTAGGTACAGTAAGTTCCAAGAACTAATATAAGCCTCAAAATAACCTGTATGCAATCACCATACAGGGAGAGGTAATATCCACGAGTAGAAAGCTACTGTATGAAAGCGCTTGGATTAGACAAGCACATATAAAGCTTTAGCTTACCTTTCTGTCCATGTGCTGTAGCAAAATTTTGAGATTAGTCAGCTTATAAGTCAATAAAAATACCATATAAAAAAATCATTTTTAGTGGCAGCTGCCTTGCTCATAAATATTCGCTACGGTTTGTTGCACAGCATAGCAACTGTCCTCTGTGTTAGCAACTAAGTAAAAATGAATGAGGCTGACATTGCTGTCTATATCTCTGCAACAAAAGCAGCTCCACCCCTCAAATTTTGTGTGGAGCATGCTGAGATGTAGCGCAGCACATCCGTGCAAGAAAAAAAATATCGCGCAAAAACGCGAATTAAACTAAAACCGCATTTTACTCCAAAAACAATAATTTCCTAACCGGCACGTTTTCCCTTGACAGGTCACATATTATAATTGTTTCATTCGCAATAATTATCAGTTTTATCACTTACCACTGGAGTGAGCTCTGCTGCAAATAGCAAAAGAAACCCCTGCACTTTGACTAGGACGAGGAGTGGTTTTGAATGAATGCAAAACTTATAGACTTTAGGGACGACGATCAGCTCTATAATAGCGGATAGCTTTCAGAAATAAAGCGAACTTAGTTGCAGCAGCTGTCCCGCGAATTTCCCGCCTTAGTGGAATAGCGTGCGTGATATTCACATGACATTACCTTTTGGGCCGCATGGTTTGCAGTAAACAGAGCTTGAAGAGAAAAAATTTCCGTCCAACATTAATGCCACCACCACAGTATTCCGTCTTTGCAGGTATTCTAATGTACTGGATAGTCTGTAATCAACTGTCGAAGGGATTTATGTTTGATATACACATGCATGAGAAAATAGCGAAAACTTATGCCGTCAACCCCCCCCCCCCTTCCAAACTACATTTTTGCGGCTTAAGCACTAATTCTGTGAGCTACTCACAATCCCTCCGACACAAAGTTTGCACTACCTCTAACCATTAGTTTGATATACTTAAGGTAGCTTAAAATCAATTGCATTAATGTTGGATTTTAGCAAATTTGTCATTTAGACTATGTTATTAGTAATTAGATTATTGGGTCATGTGACCAGCTGTGGTTAACCTAAAAGTGAAAATCAAAACATTTAATAGTGATATAGAAAGTGAGTATTCATTAGTCTGACTACATTTAGGCATACAACTGAAAAACAGCAGTGAAAAACTTCAATATTTTTGTGATTGAATAGGTTCAGACTGTCCTTAATGACACTGAGTATTCAGATCCGCCACTGAGACAGGGGTTCGAAAATAGCCTTTTGATTCTCTGGTTTAAATCCTTTAACTCTTTAGGGCCGGTAGACGGATATATCCGCATGCACGTATTCAACGATCACGTAATCTGCGATTTTTCGCATTTTTTATTTTATACCCATAGCGATTGAGCTATGAGCTTTAGACATGCTGTGCAGTTAGGTAAGGATGAGCTCTACTAAAATACTAAGGTTGCGATCGCGGCGAGATTGTGATCTTTTAGTTTTAAACTCACGTTTTTTTCTTAGTGCTATGCAGGAAGCTTGACGCTAGCTATAGAGGTGTACGGAGGCTTAGGCTATTCGTGCTTTTGCAGTGCTGCTCTTCAAGCTGGGAAAAAAGCGCTGGTCATTTGGTGAACTTTGACCCCTTCCGTTTTTGCATTCGTTAAAGTTAATATAAGCAAACCTAGAACTAATTTGATATAGCCATGGCTTAGTAGCTAAGCTCAACTAGCTACAAAAGATAGTGACTAAGGCTAACGCAAGAACAAAAACCAAGGTTAATTGAAAATTCATAAAATCTAATTAATAAATTTAGGCCCCAAAGAGTTAACCGATTACACGCACATTTAACCCTTTACAGCCCATAATTACAGGATGCGAGCACGTGTTGAAATACTGAATTAAAAATTAAATTTTAGTACTGTATGATTGTCACTTATTTTATAGCTCTAGCATTATATTTGTTTCAAATAAGACAATCCATTGTGTTACACTACCTTTTTATTACCTGTATGACTGCTTATACCAGCGTGGTCCAAGCTGATCTTGGAAATTTTTGTGCAAAAGTTGGAGGGTTCGAAGTTCAATAGATTTCCGAGCGTCTTTGGCTTTCTTTCTCCTTGGCTTTTAGCAGCTTCCAAACTAAACTCATAAATATATAGACTAACTATCCCTCTACTACCGCTAAGCTTCTAATCCTAGAGACTACAAGAGAAAACGAGCCAAGAAAACTTATCGTCGTGATCGCCGCGATCGTGACCTCTCGTGGTTCATGACCTCGTAACGCCACACCTACTTATGGGTTCCAACTCAAACTTGGTATTTTACTAGAGCAGAGTTTAAAGTTCACTNTAGAAAGCTTTGAAACTGAGAGTATAAATTCATGTACTTCAATGTAGCCATTTTCCTGTAGAGTTCAAAGGTCATTAATTATCCACGTGGCATTTTAATGCGCATGTGCATTAGCTGCTTTAGCAGACAATGTAGCTTCTACTCAGATAACTCAAGCTATACTTATGTTAAAGGATAAAGTCGTGTATGAGTACCCAGTAAGTTCAATTAACCAGTCTCTGATAGTCTCCTCACTGTAGTGTTGAAAAAAGTGAATGAACAAGTAGTAAAAATTTTCTAAAAATAAGCAGTGTAGGAATGGGCAGTGCTGTAAAAAGCGTTGGAACAAGGAATGGTCTCAATTTCGGCACATGGCTACTTCATTTTTTGTGCCCAAGTCTTGGCCGGTAATCTAATCCTGCCTGCTATACTTTATTCTACTTTTTAGGCAAATAATATAAGATTGGCAGGAATTTGAACCATTAAAATGTGAGCTATTCAAGTACAAATCATGCATTCTTTGAACCATTTACAACAATTAGCTATGAGAGATCAAAAATGAAACTGAAGTAGTCATGTGCCGAAATTGAGACCATTCCTTGTTCCAACGCTTTTTACCCAATCCTACACTGCTTATTTTTTGAAAATTTTTACTACTTGTATATATATATGCATGTGTGAGTGAACACTGTTTAAGAGCGTATAATAATATAATTATATCACAACCTTTTCCCTACATGTGTTCATTTTTACTGGTCAACTTTTGCGTTAGGTTGTTATGATTCTCACAGGCAGTTACACTGGCTTTCTAAACCAGTCTGCTTCGTCATTGCAATGATAGGTGTTTTTGTGTTGGTTCACATACATCTATATGGTTATTGCAGTTGATACATAAAAACTATAATGGTGATTCATGCATTATCTTTTGCTCACCAATAGAATGAGTAACTGGAAGAGGAAAAAAAATAGAGAAAATTAAAGAAGAACAATGAATATATAACAATTAATTTCCTGCTGAGATTATGCTGTTATTTTTACTATGGTTTACATGTTTTGGTGTCGTCTACCTTTGCATGAATGTAAACAGTATTATTGTATATTGGTAAGGATCACTAAAGAAAGGTGTAGTGAAATGTATAGTGAGTCACTACACTACACCATGAAGTAGTAGTATAGTGCAGTGGCAAGCATTTTTTTTTTTTTGTAGTGAATGTCACTAGATCGTTCTTAATTTAAGGTGTATTATAATTCTCATGATTGTATATATATATCAATTCACTGTCACACTGCATACACACACATATATTTGTGGTTTCAATTCTTAGTGTGCTTCTGACACCACGAGCAAAGGACAAAGTCGTGTATGAGTACCCAGTAAGTTCAATTAAAATATATTATTTACAGCTATATTATATAGGATACAGTTGACCTCGACGCAATTGTGCGCAGTCTACCACCAGCTCCATCAGTTGTCATCCTTCATTCAGATGAGGGGACACAATACTATGTAGCTGTGGAAAAGTCAGTATTTGTGCAGAGTGACACCATGAGGAGTGCAATTCTGGACATGCTTGCTGCATACTTCACTTTCGATATAGTGTATCCAAAGCCGCTCTACCCAGTGTTTATTATCTTGCAGCACAATCTGCTAAAGCTGCCTGATGCTCAGCCAATTCCAAATGTTGTGGATAGAGTCTTGTCTGCAATGGACAACATTTGAGTTTAGAGATGTCATGATCACACAGGTGATACATGAGTATAGACATGTATGTGAGAGCTATACGTAACATAACTGGTGCCGATATTCCCAGTACGGTAGTACTGGGTACACAGGAATGGCACGGATGGCCCATTAGCGCAATACAAATATTCACGCGAATAACTCTGCAAAAACTGAGCGCTTAGCACTAANGATCATGCTGACATCGGAAACAAGCGAGCCACAGCACATATCAAAATATTCATTCTCAAGTAGTGGGGAGCGACAGTTGACACCATATTCCATTGACAGCTCATTGGATGGATTTTCTTCTAAGTCATCACATTGTTGCACATGGACACCCTTTGACCTCAGAGTGAAATCATCTTCTTTAAACTAATAAATTATAGTATACACATGCATATATATATCAGATGTTGTCACAATTACAAGTATGGTTGAAGTACCTTGTAAAACTCATCTGGTGTTGCTGTACATTGTCGGCATCCCCTTTTAGCCTTAGAACCCTCTTTAAATCCTCCCAACAAATTGGCACCAAGATTGTCAGCACTAACAGCAGCAATGGTCCCAAAGTGCTTCACAAGCTGTCCATCAATCATAAGAGTTATAACCACTTTCCTAGAGATTAAAATTTTCAGTTATGTGCATGTATATATGGGCTAATCATGCACAAGCTGCATATGGCCATGAAAAAACCTCAAGGTCAAGAATTTTTATGAATAAAGTAATGAACATATACTCACAAATGGTATTATAAAACCACAAAAATTTCATTGAATGCTACATGTGTATGATGTCTGTGTATACTTGTAATTTTGCTTAAACTACCACCCTCAAAACAGTGTATGTCTATCTCTAATAACTATATACAAAATTAATAACTTACCAACTTCTTAATGTCATCAATGATAGGTCGAAGAATAGTTGGCATAGAGTATTTCTTGACAAGAGAAGTCTTTACAACAGCCAAAAGTTGAATAAAGCGAAGGCAAGAACGGTATTTTGGAGAGAGATTTCCGAGAGTGTAGTAAAAGATACCTATTACATATGTATTTATGCATAACGTAAGTAAAAATACCCTTAATAATATCATCAAAGTATCATACTATAATTCTACCTATTTTGTGAATTCCTCTTTTTGAACCAAGAGGGTTACACACCTCCACATCATCATAGTAGAGAAATACTTGAAAGGCTCTCCTCTCAACAGAGAAAAGTAGATAGGACTTATAATTTCGACCATCACAGTAGTCAGACAAGTAACCATCCTTGTCAGAATGATCAGAATGTATCTATATAGAAAAAGATTGATTCCATATTAATTCATAGATCAAGGATTATTTTGTGCACACATTTGCTTGTTTTATTGTAAAACGTATAGTACCGTAGTGTGCAATATATAAAATTTGCTATAGGGAACAAGGACTTGGAATGAGGCTAAATAATATAAATATGTTGTAAAAGTTCTATGATTGATTTTAAGCTCATTCAGCCATGTATGCATAAGCCATGCAAGCATTATATCAGACAAGTAAAAAAAACATTGGAAATGTAATGAGACACAGGAATGGGGCTAAATCGTAAAAAGAAAGCAAACAAGATGGAATGGCAGTTAGAGTGTGTAAGGAGATTACTAAATGCAGCCCATACAGGAAGAATTCTGCACACACTCTAACAGCCATTCCATCTTGTTTGCTTTCTTTTTACGATTTAGCCCCATTCCTGTGTCTCATTACATTTCCAATTTTTTTTTTACTTGTTTGTTCTTATTTTTCCATAATTCTACAAATAGCATTTGAGTTGGTATGTGTAGATAGCTACTGAGCTAGTAGTCTGGCAAGCCAGACTCACTGAGCCAGCGGCGGGCTGCTGAGCTGGTACTTGAAGTCACAACTTGTTGTGTAGCCTGCTTGATACTGAAGTGAAACACACATCTGAGTCATTTGGAGGCAGGAGCTGTATCATAAGATTTACTCTTTCTATATATGTTATGATAATCAAAGTTCTGATTCATCTCTTAAGAAGAGCAAGAGGATCCAGGTATCACAAAATAGTTCCAGGCAACTTGCATTCGAATTCCAAATAACGCACACTTTTGTGTGTGGAAAGGGTCGTCAATTCCGAATTTTCTAGAAGCTAATGAATATGCATGAGTGTAGAAATTAATGGCTGCCATATGGAGGAGGCGCTTTTCGCCTTGTATCTAGCTACTCAATGAGAGGCGCTAAAAACCGATGGCAAAAGCGACTGTACCGGAAGTAACCAAGTTCGTTCGTTCAAGAATCAGCTTCTAAAAGTGAATAGTCTCTGAGAAAAGTTGAGCCAAGATAGAAAAAGAAGAAGAATAAGAAGAAGATGGAGAAAATTGGAGGTTTGGCATGTTTGTGTTTGTTACTTTAGCGATATTTTTAGGCCATGTTTTTGGGCTCATTAGAAAGAGAAAGAGCTAAATAGTAGCTTAAGAAGCCTTTTTTCTAACAGCCATTCCATCTTGTTTGCTTTCTTTTTACGATTTAGCCCCATTCCTGTGTCTCATTACATTTCCAATTTTTTTTTTACTTGTTTGTTCTTATTTTTCCATAATTCTACAAATAGCATTTGAGTTGGTATGTGTAGATAGCTACTGAGCTAGTAGTCTGGCAAGCCAGACTCACTGAGCCAGCGGCGGGCTGCTGAGCTGGTACTTGAAGTCACAACTTGTTGTGTAGCCTGCTTGATACTGAAGTGAAACACACATCTGAGTCATTTGGAGGCAGGAGCTGTATCATAAGATTTACTCTTTCTATATATGTTATGATAATCAAAGTTCTGATTCATCTCTTAAGAAGAGCAAGAGGATCCAGGTATCACAAAATAGTTCCAGGCAACTTGCATTCGAATTCCAAATAACGCACACTTTTGTGTGTGGAAAGGGTCGTCAATTCCGAATTTTCTAGAAGCTAATGAATATGCATGAGTGTAGAAATTAATGGCTGCCATATGGAGGAGGCGCTTTTCGCCTTGTATCTAGCTACTCAATGAGAGGCGCTAAAAACCGATGGCAAAAGCGACTGTACCGGAAGCAACCAAGTTCGTTCGTTCAAGAATCAGCTTCTAAAAGTGAATAGTCTCTGAGAAAAGTTGAGCCAAGATAGAAAAAGAAGAAGAATAAGAAGAAGATGGAGAAAATTGGAGGTTTGGCATGTTTGTGTTTGTTACTTTAGCGATATTTTTAGGCCATGTTTTTGGGCTCATTAGAAAGAGAAAGAGCTAAATAGTAGCTTAAGAAGCCTTTTAGTGCTAAGCGCTCAGTTTTTGCAGAATTATTCGCGTGAATATTTGTATTGCGCTAATGGGCCTTCCGTGCCATTCCTGTGTACCCAGTATTACCGTACTGGGAATATCTAGATATTCATGCATGAATGAGCTTGATCCTATATACAGGCTAGAATCAGATGATCTAGTAATTGATTAATATTGTCTGCAGCTAACGCTCAAACAGAAAAACCATTATAGGCAGCTTACTATAATTATACCTGAGATCGGTGCATGCAGAATGTCATGCATGAATGCCAAGATGTCACAATGCCATTCGAGATCAGCAATTAATGGGCTTACTGTACCAAATTGCATTTACTTTTTTAAAAAGCTCGGAACATATACATGAATTTTCTAATTAACAGTGAATTCATGTTGTTTAGGTTTTTTATGTGTGGATATACAAAGGGTATTAGCTAAATGCCGGATATATATATTGATGTGATTGGCCACATTAATGAAGCACAAAGTTATAGTTTTCAGTGATTATTACCTCTGATAGCACCAACTCATTCTTTAGGAGCAGTTGCAGTGTATCAAGAATGGGGATGTAAACCATAGTTTCTTTCAATTCTACAACTCGGCGTTTAGCACCAGAACCTTTGTGACTTCGAACGGTGCCTAGTGTAATTTTAACTGGGTCCTATATACATTAGGTAGAATTAATCATAATATAATGGCTAATAGATTTTACAATCATAATTCATCACCTACCACAAGTCCTAAATTCTGTCGACAGTATGTTAGTTGATGGTGGTATGTGCCTAAACCAGGAAATAGGCTACTATAAGATCCATCAAACTTCTGCAGCACACTGTTTACAATGGTTTGATCAACAGCACCATTTTCCATGGTCTGGCGAATCACACAACCAAGATTGTTCAATGAAACCTATTTGATAACAATAATTCAATGGCTAAAATTAATTTTTGTTTAACAGTTACTATAAAGTATCGTAATTATAGGATAATTCACCTGGTACAAAGAATCGATATCTTCCATAACAGACTGTGGCAAATGGTGACGTTCTCGTATTTTTAAAATCCACACGGCAGCAGCTCTTTTAAGAGTGGCAATGTGGTCTGAGTCTGAGAGAATCTGACTAGTTTCTTCAGCCGAGTCATCACTTGATTGATCATCCACATCACTGTCCGAGTCAGCAGATGCAGTTTGACTCTGGAATGCCAGTGAGTCATCTAGATGATCCACAGTATTGGGATGGGATGGAGTTGGAAGGTTTTCCATATCTGCTTCAGATCCAACACAATGAAATGCATATAAATGATTTCGAAATGTGTGGAAGTTTCGAAACGTCCGAATACATTCATCCCAACAGCACTGGATTGAAAAGCCAGGTGTATCTGCATGATAGAGCCTAATACCGTATAGAGGGAAATTTCCGTGGGGTGCAAATTTTCGTTATTTTCGTGACTGACCCCTGAGTCACGAAATTTTCCCTCCCACAAAAATTTTTTCTGAGGTCAAAGGTCACGATACTCGCCACGCACACGCTGTCAACGACTTCAGTTCTCTGTCTCTTGCCCATCTTTTCAAGAAGTTTGCAGTCTAAATAGCTAGTATCTAGCTAGAACAGTATTCTACATGTATACCAAAGCAGATAAACTGTCACAAGACCTTTAAGCACTGTAAGTTGGAGATATTGAGTGACTAAAATTAAAACCACGAAAATTTTCTTCTGAATCGCGGTCTAGGCTTTTCACGAAAATTTACACCCCCGAAAATTTCCCGCTAAACGGTATGAGATAGCAGATCCTTCATTGTCCCTTGAACAAATCGGCCGCAGCAAGGACACACACTGAATCGAGAACCTCCAGAAGCCATCATTACTATTTTGCTCAAATTTTGCAGCCAGCAGATGATTTTCGCCCGCGTTTAACCATAAATTAACTTTAATAATGTTTATATGCATGCGCAGTAGCTAGCAGCTGACATTGAGTTCAAAGAAGCGCCAGCTACTGTTTATTTTTTTTTGTGTGTTACTGAGTTCACAAGTTGTTCGATGGAATTCAGCAGCGATTTGGTTTCGAGCTTTAGTTGTGACGAGCTCTGCAACTGGCTCATTCAAGTAGACGAGGATGTTTCCGAAGACATCATATTCTCCTTACGAGAAAACCGCCTAAGGGGACCGGACTTCATTGAACTAACTGATCGTGAAGACCTTTTGAAAGAAATATTTCCAGTTGTCGGAAGCAGGCTAGCCGTCTCTAGGGTACTACAGTCATTGCGTATGCACTCCGGAGGACGGTCATCGAATGTTAACAAGGAGGCTCACAGCTCGGGCACGACTCTGAATTTGAGCCAATCAGATGAGGCGAGACAAACTTTTCGATATTTTTATTATCCATACTACTAAATTTTATTCCAGGTTCGCAGGTGCTAGTCAGTGGGTATCTACCTTTGAGATTCCGACAAGATTTTCCAAGAAAACGATGAAGGCTGTCAAAACTGGTATTCTAACTAGGTCTGCCCGAATTGAAGTAATTGATGCTATGTATTTGAGGATGGTCCAGTATACTTACTATCCTTCACCCTATGAATATATAACAAGGCATGTGAGCGTCTTATCAAAAAGCACGCTAAGCTAATGGATAGAACAGCAAGCCATTTCGTAAGTAGCTTGATGTCAGTTTGTGATATCCAGTTTAACTATTGATTTATCAACTCCTCCTTCTTTCCCCCATACACCACACTCATTTTGTTGCAGGGAACATGGAAGCTTCAGCTAAGACAGAAATTTAAAAATTCACGCCGACCAGCCGATCAACAAGAAAAAGTTACTGAACAAGAAGCAGCTGGTGCTGTCACAAATGACCCTGTATCCTGCAGTGACATCGGTTCTAAAAAACGTGCTAAGAAAGCTTCTAAACGAATCGCCTCAGACTGTACGTTTTGTCAAAATTTTATTTGTCATTCATATCTATAACACATCTGTTTTGATATACAATAAGTTGATTGATGTTTGTGTGCCTTTGTTTTGCAGTAGATGAACATGATGCTGAATACAAGGAGAAAGTACAGCAGCTTAATGAAGAATTAGTGATCAGCGGCAGTTCCAAAGTTAGTAACAGAAGAGTCAAAACGTTGATGAGAGAAACTTTTAACCGACGACGTCACTGGATATTAAGTGATGCTCCAAAGGTTTCGGAAGTTCTTGAAGTTTTTCCTCATCTTCAATGTCCTGCAAGGGTATATATGTTGTTGCAAATTAGTTCTAGCGTATACATTTGTTAGTGTGTGCATGTGTGTGTGTGTGTGTGTGTGTGTGTGTGCATATATATGTGGGTATAATATGTGTGCACATGTGTGTTTGTTCAATATTGTGCTGGATTATGTGCATAGTTATAAAATAACATGTGTAGTGTGATTATATACAGAGTCATTTTCATTGATGTAGCTTCGGGATGAATTTAAGATGATCCTAAAACTGGGAACAGGTCACGATTTCTTTGAGGATTGGTCCACTTGGGTAGACAAGATATTTACCTATGCAGAGCTAGAAAGTAACAGTCCCTCAAACAATTGCTGGATGCTTCTTCTCAGAATGTGTGTTCTAATGATGAAGCTTGTACTGAAGGTGAGTAGACATGTCCACTGAACCCATGGTAGGCGAGCAAACACTGTCAAAACGATCTAGTGATTCACTACTTTTTACTACGTACTATGTAGTGAAATATGATTATAATGTTACATCACTTGTGCATGTGTTGTCCAAGTAGCATTATCACTAATCACAAAGCCTATAGGGATGAAATTTTTGGACGGACGTCACTACTACAATTACAAGTTAGCATAATTATCACAATAATTATAGTCACAACTTTTTGTACACATCTCATGGTCATGGCTAGAGTCAGAAATTGCTAACCAGCTATGTAACCATTCTTGACTGGTTTAGACTTGAAAAGTAATCTGGGCAGGGCCTTGACCTGACAGCCACTAAATACTTAGCAAGACACGAACCTTGAGACAGACTTTATCTAAACACAAGTTTGTTCATTGAGCTATACAACTAGTAAAAACATTCCTCTACAGCTATGTGAAAAACTGCTCTAGTTGGCTTTGTAGTGAACTCATGTTTCTAATTGAAGCCCATCACTAAAAATAATGACATCACACTGAGCATGCTCAGTAGCGTTTTTTCAAAAAGAATTGACAGCTGCATAAAGAAAGCTGTGGGCTCTAATGAAAAAGGAAAACTCTAAAAAGAAGGTACTAAACAACTTTTTTTTAAAAAAGAAGACTGCTCAAATGGTTTGGTAACGTTTCGCCTACACGCATTTCGCCTACGTTACGTTATGCCTACCGGAAGTGACCGTGACAAATCGCCTACGCGTTTTGGAAGGCATGCGCATTCGAATTTTCTTTGTTCAATTTAGTATTTGCATCATCGAGGTTGAACTGTACACTTTGCTCTGGACTTTGTGTTTGATGTGCGCGCCAAAAGTGAAGGATTTTTGTATAAAAGTAACTGTATCCAGTATCATTCCTACCACTATCAAGCACCTGAGGACCAGTCAGCAACACTCTCTTCATTCGATCAGACAGGATTTATGGAGTTCACTAAAACCCAGCGTGGTGCCAGATCTCTACTGTACCACGGCTACAGCTACATGATTAACAGGCGAGGAAGAGATGGCACAGTAGTCTATTGGAGGTGCACACAGAGCCGCAACTCTAAGTGCCCAGGAACAGTGACCACTGGACCAGCAGATGAGCTGCTGAGTGTAAGCAATACCCATAATCATGCCCCCAGTGAAGCACAAGTTCAAGCCACCAAAGTAGTCTCTGAGATGAAGGAGGCAGCTAGCAGCAGCATCAGGCCAATCCCCCAGCTGTACACACGACATCTGGCTATTACTTAATGCGGATGAAGTGGCAGCCTGTCTCCCCACATATACCACTCTAAAGCCTGCTCTCTACCGCAAGAGGAAAGCAAAGCTTCCTCGACTGCCTCAGTCTCGTGCTGAAGTCCACTTCAGTGGTGAATGGGCTCAGATCTCTACTGGAGACCAGTTTCTCCTAAAAGAGGATGGTGACGATGATGACAAAGTTGTCATCTTTGCCACTGAGGCTGATTTGCGTAGGCTTGGGGAGGCAGAAACCCTGTATGTGGATGGAACTTTCCGGACATGTCCGAGGGTTTTCTACCAGATCTTTACCATCCACAGCTGTGTCCATGGGATTCATGTGCCATTGGTGTACTGCTTGCTTCCCAATCAGAGAGAAGATACCTACGAGCGTGTCTTGAAAATTGTAGCTGAGGGGGTAGCTGATTTGGATTTGCAACTGCTCCCCTCCATGGTTGTGTCAAACTTTGAGCTGGCGATTATGAATGCTGTACGCACTGTGTTCCCAAACAGTGAGGTCAAGGGATGTTACTTCCACTTTTGTCAGGTAAGTTATAGCTGTGTTTAATTTTATTATGCATCCCAGTAATAATTAATTTTTTATTCTACTTTACTCACAAAAAACAGGCACTGCAAAGGAATGTCCAACGCCTGGGTTTACAGGTCCCCTACAAGATGATCCTGATGTGCGCTCTGTTGTTCAGAGGACAGCTGCCTTGGCTTTTGTCCCTGAACACTTTGTCAGAATTGGATGGATGGGAGTGAAGGCCATGATTCCTCAGCAACCTGTTAGTGGCATGGACGAGTTCATGGACTACTTTGAAAGAACATGGATGACAGGTTCGTTTCATCTAGCAACATGGAATGTTTATCGTATGGGGGATTGTAGGACCAACAACCATGTTGAGGGGTGGCACTCGAAGCTTAGGAAAGTGGTAATGAAGAACCACCCCAATGTGTATGAGATTGTTCAGATTTTCAAGTCTGAGCAAGCTACTGTGGAGGTGCGTCTGTTACAGCTTTCAACAGGAGCTCGTCCCCCTCCTAGGCATAAGCGTGCTGTAGCTAAAGATAAGAGGGTAGTTGAGCTTCAGCGTAGGTTTGACAATGACGAGATTAGTTTGCACGAGTACATTAGTTCTATGTCAGCCCACACAAACATGATAAATTAATGCTGTTTTCTACATATGCACACATTACATCACATCTGTTGTTGTTGAGTCTTGATTTAACTGGATGTCTTGTTTCTTGTAAGGTAAGGTAACATTGAGCACTTAGTTATACACTTATACACTAAAGAAAAAAACAAATTAAGAAAAAAAAACATACCACATCCCTTCTTGTTTATGTTAATTTTGTTCGGTTCATTCCACGCACACACACTGTCGGAGTCCATCTTTCTTGTTGTTTATATTAATTTTGTGTTGTTCATTCCACACGCACACACTGTCGTCGGAGTTCTCTGTACACACTATGGTAAGTACTTACTATACACCCCACATCTTTCTTGTTGTTTATATTTGTGTTATTCATTCCACACACACACACACACACTGTCGGAGTTCTCTTGTCCTGTCTGTACACACCATGGTAAGTACTTACTATACACCCCACATCTTTCTAATTGTTTATACTTGTTTTGTTCATTCCACACGCACACACTGTCGGAGCTCTCTTGTCCTGTCTGTACACACCATGGTAAGTACTTACTATACACCCCACATCTTTCTTGTTGTTTATATCTGTGTTGTTCATTCCACACGCACACACTGTCGGAGTTCTCTTGTCCTGTCTGTACACACCATGAAACAGAATGATCTCTGCTTTACAACTGTGCTGAACTCCAATTCTCTTGTATAATTACCTGTTCTGAGTGTCTCTATGTTGTACTATATAAGTTTTCAAGTTTCGCCTACCGAAGTTTCTGTTTTACAAAGCTATAAGAATGCTAAGAACACGCGCGCTTGAAATCTAGAGGCTTTCTTAGATTCTCTACGCGTTTTTTAATTTATGCATTGTACGTAGATTACGTAATTGAACCACTTCCAGTAGTGTAGGCGAATTAACACGTAGGCGAAATGCGTGTAGGCGAAACGTTACGAAACCTTTGAGGCATCCTGAGGCCGCAGAACTGTCAAGTTGTGTAGCCTGCTTGATACTGAAGTGAAACACACATCTCAGTCATTTGGAGGCAGGAGCTGTATCATAAGATTTACTTGCCTTTCTATATGCTATGATAATCAAAGTCTTGATTCATCTCTTAAGAAGAGCAAAATAGTTACAGACAACTTCAGTGCATTTAATTCCAAATAATGCACACTTGTGTGCGGAAAGGGTCGTCAATTCGAATTTTCTAGAAGCTAATGAATTATGCATGAGTGTAGAAATTAACATGGAAGAGGCGCTTTTTGCCTTGTATCCAGCTACTCAGCGAGAGGCGCTGGCAAAAGTGACTGTCCCGGAAGAAACCAAGTTCGTTCATTCAAGAATCAGCTTCTGAAAGTGAATAGTCTCTGAGAAAAATTGAGCCAAGATAGAAGAAGAATAAGAAGAAGATGGAGGTTTGGCATGTTTGTGTTTGTTACTTTAGCTTAGGCCATGTTTTTGGGCTCATTAGAAAGAGAAAGAGCTAAATAGTAGCTTTAGAAGCCTTTTAGTGCTAAGCGCTCAGTTTTTGCAGTTATTCGCGTGAATATTTGTATTGTGCTAATGGGCTATCCGTGCCATTCCTGTGTACCGTACTGGAAATAAATTTGCAATGAAATTTGTGGGAGAAAGAAGCTAAGCACTTCTTTTTATGTGCATAAATATTAGCTAAACTGTTTCCTACAGTTAGAATAGCTATAGATGCATGCATTAATATTGGGCGCTTATTTCTGCGTCATTTATTGCTTAGTTACTCTAGTTACAGCCCACCCGCTACGTTATTCTACTTAGTAGACTTACTTACCTCGTTGGTGAATCCTCCTCTCCCTGGTCTTCTGTGTCTTTATTAAGGCTCATAAAGTAAGTTTTAACTAGCGCTTCAACAAACTTCATACATATTCTGATACTACACTAAATTTGTACCACAAACATAAATTGTTTGTATCATAAGGAGTTTGTGTACTCGCGCTTAGCAACGTATTCGCTCACGATTTTAGCGAGTAAAATTGGAATGAACGGTCGGTATATTTGAGCTCATATCTCCAAAACTATAGCGCCTAGCCACTTCAAATTTGGAAAATAGCTAGATGTAGATTACAATGCAAGCGCTATCTCAAAATTTGTATATTACTACATCTGGTCAGTTTTCCAAAATTCGGTCACATATAGGTTGTCCCAGCCGAAATGGAGGCAGGTTCTAGTATTGGAGATTCAACCACTAGCACCACTATGCCCTTTGAGAAAACACAAGTAATGGAATGCTATTATGAATTATATAGTATAATTATTATTTACATGACTTAAAAACATCACACAGAATCAAGATCAGGTATTAGTCCCACAGGCAAGCACAACTGAAGCAGGTAACACAAGTAAAGGAATTCTAATATGTGAGGCTCCAAGGGAAAACCGGACGTTTGGGAAATTATTGTTTTTAGAGTAAAATGCGGTTTTAGTTTATTTTGCGTTTTTGCACGAATTTTTTTTACTGTACGGGCGCATTGCGCTACATCTCAGCATGCTCCACGCAAAATTTGAGGGGTGGAGCTGCTTCTTTTGCAGAGATATAGACCGTATTGTTAGCCCTGTTCATTTTTGTTTAGTTGCTAACAAAGAGAACTGTTGTGCAACAGACCGTAGTGAATACTAATGAGCTAGGCAGCTGCCAAAAAATGAATTGTTTATAGATGTTCTCAGTGCTCTATAAGCTGACTGATCTCAGAATTTTGCTACAGCACACGGGCAGAAAGGTAAGCTAAAGCTTTATACGTGCTTGTCTAATCCAAGCACTTACATACAGTAGCTTTCTACTCGTAAGTATTGCCTCTCCCTGTACGGCGATCGCGTACAGGTTATTTTGAGGCTTATTTTAGTTCTTGGAACTTACTATACCTAGAATCTATCTCTCTGCTAGTAAGCGTTTACCTCCTTGAGTCCAGTAGCCGTCTCCTGGGTCTTCTTTCCTAGCTACTCGCTTCTCACTAAATAATTTTAGTCTCCACGTGGCTGGCTGTGGTAATATTCAGCATGTACTGTACATGATCTAATTAAGATACAGAGAGTATACGGACCGCCCATAGTTTACATAGCAACAGGTTTACAACTGTTTTACCAGGAAGCCACGAGTGGAGGCAGGGCTGCTTGCAAGAGCTATATCTGGAAAACTACAACAGCTATGCGCACCAAATTTTGATATGCGCTTCCTAGAAAGGCCTAGATATACATGGAATAGCTAACTCAAAATTCGCGGAGATTCCCAAATGTCCAGTTTTCGCTTGGAGCCTCACATATGATTTATTAATTATTGTTATTGTAGACTGGTTTTCATCACATAGAATCAAGATCAGGCATTACTCTCCCAAAACTCAAAAACTTCAGAAGCAGAGTCTCTTGAGCAATGGCGAGCACTTCGATCTGAACAAGACAAGGCATATGAAGAGTCTCTTCAAGCAGATTGTGAAAAGGCAAGTTGTCATGAATTTGTATTATAGTTGTGTGAAAATTTAATGTGTATACATGTACTAATTCAGGCTAGAATTGCTGCAAAAAAAAGGAGGCATGATATTTTTACAATAATTTTCACCTGTTTTACTGAGATTTTTTTATACTGAAGAAGATCAATGAGCTAAAACAATCCTTGCAAGACAAGTTTAAGAGCCATACTGGCCCCTTTAAAGTTGCTTTCCGCTTTGCAGATGGGACGGTAAAGAAGTGTGTTTTTGCTTCTGAAGATATGACTAAGGTATAGGTACTGCATAATAAGTTGATAGTACCTATAGCTGCTCTTATTACAGAAATGTTATTTTGTTATTTGAAACAGGTTCTATAATAATTATAAGGGTTGTGTTCTTAGTTGAGGGTGCTGGAGAGAGTTTCCGTTACACGGCTGGTTCAAACAGGCTGATGACATCAATGACTTCTCACTCTAGGGTACAACCTTTCTTGGTATGGTGGTACGCTAATGGTGGAGACGGTTGAGGATGCCCCTAATATTGCTCAATTGCTGCTTGATGTATGTAAATAACCTAGCTTCATTTAATTACAAACCCAATAGTCATCATGATGACAAAATTCATGTATATGTTTTGTTTGATTTATAGGAGTATTCCTCTAGAGTGCAAACAGATGTGCTAGACAGTGAAGGCAACCAATGCAGTGGCTATGAACCAGATATACAAATATTGGGTACTTCTTATGAATGCTATGAGCCTTTGGATGGTGATACAGATGTGCAAGTGTTGGATACAGATGTGGAAGTGTTGTCTGTGGGTGGAGATACAGATGTGCAGGTGTTGGGTAGTCCTGGATGTCGTACGCCTGTGGGTGGAGATACAGATGTGCAGGTGTTGGGTAGTCCTGGATGTCGTACGCCTGTGGATAGTGATATGGAGTTGAGTACCACTAGCGACAATACAGAGTCTGAGTCCATGGCTGTTGTTGTGAGAGCAGGTTAATTCTTTTAGTTATGATTTCACTGTAATAAAATATAGTAGTAATTTTAGAATTTTGAATCAAGTTTTCATATATTGCACACTCAGGCTCAGCATATAGATTTACAATATTATGCCATGGACATATAACATATATATAGCCGGACAACTGTTTCACGAATATTTAGCTGAAAAGGTTGTCATAGCAATAAGTTAGTAAAGAATCAGTGCCGACCAGAGCTCCCCCCGAAAATTTTCTCCGGGGGAGAAATTTTCCTAAGGGTAATTTCTCCCCCTGGAGTTAATTTCCTAGGACGGAATCTCCCCCCTTAGGATACAAGCTCCCCCCATACAACAAGAGTTTTTACTGTTGTTGGTGGTCATTAGGTACTAAAAAGGCTATGGATGAATGTCAGATTGTATACAAGCTTGTAGGACTATGAACCAATGGTCAGACACTGGACAGAGTCGAATATAATAACTTTCTATTTTATCGCTATGCGTGACTGATTAAGGAATGGAACGAGAAACGGTAGCTCTACCCCTAGTCCTAGCTCTAGCCCTAGTCCTAGCCCTAACTCTAACCCTAGACCTAGCATTACTACAACATACTATTTCATATCGTTTTTTCTTCACAATCAACAAGTTCAAGGCAGTAAAGGCACTCGGAGTGCCAGTCCTATGAGAGGAGTCCCAGTCCTAGGGCAAAATCTCCAGGGGGGAGGAAATATCCTTAGACCGGATTCTCCGGGGGAGGAGATTTTACCCGGAGTGAATATCCTATGACACCGGGCTGCATCCATGTTAATGCATGTGGCTCATGCAGCCATACATGCTGAACTATAACAAGAAAATTGTATCTGTTGGTATAATGAGTATAATATTGATGCTGCCTCTTATAATTTATCCCATGCAGCTGACAAAAGGCGTACCGACTTTGCTAGTCATCACTCCATGCATTCATCAAGCTTTTACCATATCATTAAATGTTGTGATATCTTCAACAGTGTGAACCAGCTCCTTAGCAGGAGAAGTGTTTTGTCCGAGTGTCCTGTCAGAATCAAGTTTGATTGGTTTTGATTCTGGGGGTGTGTGCAGAGACATGTTCTCGGCCTATTGGGAAGAGTCCTACAAAAGTTTTTTTGAAGGAAACTCTGTGCTTACGCCTGTTATTCACCCTGGAATAGACATAATGTCATTTTCTTCTCTTGGTCTTGTCCTGTCTCATGGATACATTATCAGTGGTTTTTTACCAAGCTTTCCCATCTCTAGTGTGCATGGTGCTAGGTCCAAGCACCAAAATTCCAAAGGATATTCTGTTAGAAGCTTTTGCTGATGGTCTTCTCCCGTTTGATCGCTCCATTGTCAAAGATTCTCTTAACAACACCGGCCCACACTTTTCTGAAAGCCTTTTGTTTAAGTTGTTAGGCATTTTGAGTCGCTATGGGTGTAGAGTATCTCCTCATTAAGGACAGTCTGAACCTATTCAATCACAATAATATTGAAGTTTTTCACTGCTGTTTTTCAGTTGTATGCCTAAATGTAGTCAGACTAATAAATACTCATCTTCTATATCACTATTAAATGTTTTGATTTTCACTTTCAGGTTAACCACAGCTGGTCACATGACCGAATAATCTAATTACTAATAACACAGTGTAAATAACATATTTGCTAAAATCCAACATTAATGCAAATGATTTTAAGCTACCTTAAGTATATCAAACTATTGGTTAGAGGTAGTGCTAACTTTGTGTCGGAGGGATTGTGAGTAGCTCACAGAATTAGCGCTTAAGCCGCAAAAATGTAGTTTGGGGGGGGGTTGACGGCATAAGTTTTCGCTAGTTTCTCATGCATGTGTACGTCAAACATAAATCCCTCCGATAGTTGTTTACAGACTATCCAGTACTTTAGAATACCTGCAAAGACGGAATACTGTGGTGGTGGCATTAATGTTGGACGGAAAATTTTTCTCTTCAAGCTCTGTTTACTGCAAACCATGCGGCCCAAAAGGTAATGTCATGTGACTATCACGCGCGCTATTCCACTAAGGCAGGAAATTCGCGGGACAGCTGCTGCAACTATGTTCGCTTTATTTCTGAAAGCTATCCGCTATTATAGAGCTAGGCACTGATCGTCGTCCCTAAAGTCTATAAGTTTTGCATTCATTCAAAACCACTCCTCGTCCATGTCAAAGTGCAGGGGTTGCTTTTGCTATTTGCAGCAGAGCTCACTCCTGTGGTAAGTGATAAAAACTGATAATTATTGCGAATGAAACATGCAATTATAACAATATTATATCAGTCATATTACGGTATTGTACATGACTTGTACATATTGTATCCACATGGCTATAATAAAGGCTTGTATACAAAACAGAAATATCCATTTAACTGTCTAGTCTATGTTAGATCCACTTCCCTACCGGTCAGAACCTATATGAAACAATAATAGTAACAGAATGTGACCGCTGCATGATGGAATAAAGACATCATGTACCACTAAAGTATAGCTACTAGAAAGTGAGCTCTAAATAATTCATCATTTTAACAAAGCAGAATTTTACATTAGCAACAGTTATATTGTATGGATATTAATTTAAAAAGTGGTATAGCACATTAGCCTCGGAAAACTTTGTAGAACTATATAGTAGTTTTAACATGCTTCGCTGTAACACTTACGTACACAGTGCATGGAACAGTAACCACTCAGGCTTGCATAATTTCTTCAAGGTAGCAGTATTCCTCTCTCTCTCTCAATCTGTTTGTGTACATGACATTATGTTCAGTAAGTGTTTAGCCTGGCATGCAAGCTCAGCCTATGATGGTAATCTGTGTCACGGTGTGTGAGTCTGTGTGTGTGTGTGTGTGTGTGTGTGTGTGTGTGTGTGTGTGTGTGTTTGTTGTGTAAAGGTGTGCATGACACGTGACTGTAAACATTATGTGTGTGCAAATATTACTGACTGTGACTGTGCCTACAACTGTGGCTGTGATGTTTGTGTGTGATTGTGTGCATCTGCAGGTATATGATTGACATGCGTGTGAGTACGTATGACTGTGTGAGCATGTCTATAATCTGACTGTCTGTGACCTGTACATATGTCTGTTAATAAGATTTGCCTACTCAGGTACATTAAGGACTGGGACTAAACGCGCATTGCGCTTAATGAAGAATGAATATGCAAATTTTTATGTGGTGATCACATGCGCCAGTAGTACTCTGTACAACGCCCACTAATAATGGCCGTATGTCAGCTAAAAACCAAGACGAGTTTTAGGCGGTAGGTAAAAGTGCTTGACAAGGCTTGGTACTACGCTAATTGAACACTATTGGGTATAAAGAGCTAACAAACTTATATTCATCTCAGTGTAGTTAAGGCTGCCTCAGTTTTAAAAAAGGCTAATATTTTGGATATTGTGGCTTACATATTTCTGCAGGAAAATTAAATATTTACCAAATAACCAGACATGTTGATCAAATGGCCATTGATAAACAACATTAATTAATATTAGTGTCATGTGACCTTCAGGGGTGGGGCTAGAGAATGGCCACTCAGTAAGCCTTTATGCAAAAATGAGGGATGTAAACGGGGGTTTTCAGAATCTGAAATTTTGTGATTATATTGTATTTATTACTGAAATTTTGAATCTGCCTGGAAAAAAGGTCCCTGATACATAGTTTAGCAGATACGGGGAGAAATATACCAGTTTCTAAATATTGCACACCTAATTATATATGCGTAATGGTTATATCTCCCTAGTAACCAATGGGTACCCAATTTTCCAGGCGGATCTGACATCTTATGGTTAAGTATTACTTACAAGCAAAAAATTGACCTTGTGCATTGAGCGTTTACATCCCTCATTTTCAAAAGTATGCATTTTCAGATCTAGCCACGCCCACAAACATGACTTGGTTTTCATTTTCATTAAGCATGTCAAATACATAAATAATACGATGATTACCAAATTTGGTTTTCTAATCACAGAGTATGATCAAAACACGAAAGGGTTTGCTTTTTAATTAGTTCCTTAACTGCCTTAACTTTTGAGCCATCCTTAACTACACTGAGATGGCGATGGATCACCCCTAAAGTGAGTTATAACAATAAATTGTGTATGGTAAATTAAGCTTTTTATATGATAACTCACCGTTGGTGAATTCAGCTGCCTTAAATATAAGTTTGGTATTTGTTCAGATCCTATAAACTAGTTGAAATAAGCTTAGCGGGGAGTTTTATCTACCGCCTTTTTCAATTTTGCCGTTCGAGGTACCTGAAGAGATGAAGCCATATCTCTACATGTAAATATGGTGGGCGGGGCTAGTATGATGTCATGTTCTTAGTAGGGGGTACCCTCCATTATAGAAAAGGTTTGGTGTAAATGGGTACTGTAGCTTTAGAGATATGAGCCTTTAGTTTAGCATAAAATATCACTCAAAAATTGCTGGTCCCGGTCCTTAATGTGCCTGAGTACAGGGCCGGCTATGGAGGGGGGCCAGAGGGGCCATGGCCTACCCAATTCCATGGACACTCCTTCAGACTTTCTTGACTTCTACCCTCGCCTGCTGCTTATTAGCGCTTCAGTGTTTCTCTGTTTCATTTTATGTGATTTGGTAGCGCTAGATATTGTACACTTTGACCTTTGAATCGATCTTACTGATCACGTGACGTGCGCATGACACTCACGATCACAGTGTGTGAAGCATGCATGATCTTTGATGCATGATGAAAGAGGGACCTTTTCACCCATCGACTGGGTTTTCTTTTCCAAAGTGAAAGTTTGGTGACAGAGAAAGGTCTTGTCAAGCTAAGTGGTTTGTGGATTATCCCTTTCTACACTATGATTCTGAGCGAGATGTTCTGTGCCACACCTGTGTGGTAGCTGTACAACAGAAGAATATTTTGCACTCCACCTAATATCAACTAATTTCAATACTGAACTTGACATCGTAATCTCTCTACTTGATGTGCTCAAATTCCTCCGAGAGTTATCACCAGCAGGCAGGGCTCTCTACTCTGAAGTGGTGAAGTTGGTTAAACTGATTCTAGTTATGCCAGCATCTAATGCTACAAGTGAGAGATCAATCATTCAGTGCATTACGACGGGTGAAAACGTACCTAAGGTCAACAATGACACAAACTCGTCTTAATAATCTAATGCTATTACACGTGCACAGAGACAGATTGGACAGTCTTAACCTTTGTAAAATAGGAAATCAATTTATACAAGCGCATGATAATCGTATGTCAATATTTGGTCATTTTGAGTGTTAATTTCTTGAAGTTAAAAGCAGTCATTTTTTGCCCAGATTCCATCAGAATGCACCAGAGAGCATACAATTTTTCAAAATTTTCTGGGGGAGGACCCCCAGACCCCCCGTTTGGCTCGTGCTTCGCACTTGCCATGCTTGGCCCACCCAATACCACACACAGTGAGCCGGCCCTGGCTCAGTACGACTGGATGTATGCATATGTTGGAGTAACTGTGTCACGTATGTGCCTACTATGTTAAGTGTCACTGTGTGAGCAGATTTGACTGTGATGTGATATAATAAATTCTCGAGAAACCTCACGTACATACGTACGTGTGTAATCACTAAAATTAATGCTACATTTTAAGGTAATCGAAATGATAAGTCAATTTGGCTCTTCAATGTACTATTATAACAAATCACCATTATAGGTATAAAAGTCAATCAGGCATCATACTGTGCCCATTGCACTTGGTATTGGAATATCAGAGGTATGTCATACTGCACACTATAATTATTTGTAGAATAATTAGGTCTCAGATGATGGAAAAATTATTTCAGATTATGTTACACCATATATGGTTTGCACAAAACACACCACGGACATAATAATATTCTGCATAGTGTATTTAGAAAAAGTTAACTAAAGATCAGTGATAAAGACACACACACACACACACACACACACAATAATCTGTATCAAAGTTTCTACGGATGGCCATCAGACAAATCAGCCTTGTTGTGAATTGTGGATATGCTCGTAGTGCCATATATGAGTACTCACCAACAACAAAAGGACGGCATGCTCATGAAGGAATTGATTCAACACTTAGAGCATCAAAGTTTAGAGCTCAGTTCAGTAACAGCAGAAATTACGGCATACCTACTAATTACTTTCAAGTAAACAAAGTAGGTAAATCTCAGTTTGATCGCGACTGTGACAAAGTGTTGGATGGGTTCAAAAAAAATGGCCTGAAGGAGTTGGAATACACAAAGACCAGTACCTAGCTAAGTTCTCTACAAGTAAGTGGTCTGAGCTAGCCACGGACGAAAAGCAAAAACATACACTGAGCAGCTGTGTCACATGCAGTGACAAGTATCAAAAGTACCCAAGTCACATTCCCACAAAAACCAGTTTACCAATCGCCTATCGTAATTACTTTAAACACACAAGCTTTACAGCAACAAGGTGCAAAAAAGTTTATGAGCAATGTTTTGCAAGAGCTTAACACAATTTACGAATGAGAAACTGGAAACACATTCGTACAAGCAAAATACAAGACAAGAAAAATGGCCTAGAACGGAAAAAAAGTAATTATGAAAAGAAAGTAGAAAAGAGAAAAGCACACAAGGAGTTCACAGCAGCTACAAACAAACAATACCAGAAAAAATGCAGCTATTTCTCTACTAGCAGAAGGCGAGTCAAAAAGGCAGTATCATAGGAAGAGACTCTCCCAGTCATTTATTTCTTGTGAAATGCAAGCTGCTCCCAAAAAAAGAAAGCGCCACTCTCCAAATTTTGACAAAGTAGACTGGGATACTGCCAAACTGGAAGACACATTGCAGAACTGGGAATCAGGTACCCCAATAAACTGGTCCGAAGTGGCACGATCTCATGGTGTTCCAGGAAAAAACTCGGGCCAAGTTGTCAAAGAGTTTGCCATAGTAAAGAATATAGCACTTCCAGAAGGGATAACTCCCCATCGCAAAACAAATGCCCGACCTTGTCGACGCCGGCTGCCTGGAAATGAGGTATCAGTACCAGTGAACCCACCCTTGCACAAAATTGAAGCTGAAATTGAAATGATGATCAAATCTGAACGCTTTACCTTGGGTGAGTCCTGCACCTCTTTACAACATAACCAGATACATCAAACAAGACGGAAAGCTGACAGCAACCGAGGTTGCCATTTCTGAAAGGAAGATACCACTACTAAACCTCAGAAAGCGATTACTAGATAAACACCGTAAGTACATGAGGCTTCAGACTGATGATGAGTTAGATAGTATGACAGACAGTGATTTGCAGGGAAAGTTAGCATCAGCAGGAATACAATACAGTGATTCCACAACGCACCAAGACTTGTGTACAGCAGTTGCTGAGGCACAACGTAATCGATACCTAGCTTTTTGGCACGACCATGCTACAATACTAGGAAGCGGATTTCTCCTGATCACTGTGCAAGCAATCTATGACACAGCAATTTTCTCACAGACAAGGAGTACCAAGAAGCACACCCTGAAACCGAAGTTAACATTCAGTCAGAAGTTGAGCATCCAGAAATTTACTTGCTTTCACCTTGTAGTTCTTCAATTTCAGACCAGGCTGCCTTATTAGAAAATCGACTAGAGTGCTTGCTAGAGTTAAAATCACCTATTCAAGCTGAAAACTGAGTAGAGCTAGGTGACACTCTTCGATTCTTTACTGGAGACCATCCATCACTTCAATTCGAACGCGGTACACAAATGGGAGGAAGATACAAGTGTGGGACATGTGGTTGCTTAAAAAAAATGTTTGAAGACCAGGCCCACGCTCTACAATTCAAATCGAGATCTGTGAGCGAGCTTCAAAAGATAGCTACAGCAGGGAAGACTCCTGGTGTCATCATACCATTCGAAAACCTCAAAGTAGGTAAGCTACGAAGTGAACTAAGAGCAAAAAAATTTTATGACTTTGACCAAAAAAAAGACCACATGCAACAATGCCTAGACCAGATTCTTACAGGAGTCCAAAGAGTGCCATCTCTTCTCTTACTAGACCCACTTCAACACCTAGAAGCTCTAAATATGGAGAAGTATGAGATTCTAGCTGGTGAGCCACTACATGACCTGAAGGGGCATCCCAGAAACCTCCTGGACGAGCTACCTCACATACTAACAAAAGAAGAGATAGCAACAGAAGTCACAACAATGGTGACACTTTCTCTTTTGAAAGATGAAATCACAGGTGCCGACTTAAGAAGAACGGTTAGTCTTCTAATCAAAAACAACAATCATAATGGTGTTGTAGATGAGGACATCTTTTATCTCCTGGTAACCATCATTAAGATAGGAGAAATCCTCTACTCAAGTGAATCCAAACGCACACCAAGGGCAGTGCTTCAATTGTATAACCACTGCTGGTATCACCACGAACTATGTAGCAAGCTGTTTAAATCAACAAAGATAATTTCACGATCAAAGTTATTTGGTCACTACCTCCATGCTCTGTGTTCTCATGCTCCAGTACAATACGAGATACTGTGTCAACGTTCCATCAATACTGAGAATCAAGAGAGATTGTTCGGACAGGCAAGAAAAATTGCAAAGAAATGTACTAACCATCAACCACAAAATGTGATTCCCCAGGTATTGCTTCGACTGCAAGCAAAACAGGAACGAAAAGAAATTCTAAACACAGTCTACACAGCTGAGCCTCAAGTATCAGAAGCAGCAAAGCTCTTGAGTACAATTTCAAGCTCAGTTATTCCACAGACCCTCATTAATGCCAGAAAAATGAGTTGGGAAGTTCACCAACAGCATATTAGCCATTTTTTAGTGCCCGGATTGGGAGTATGGTGGAACCATACAGAAACAAATTTGTTTTCTTTGATGGTGATAATCAAAGGAAGGCCCAGAGCTACTACAATTCTGAAACAAATCCATTCAAGATGTACAGGAAAGACAACAAAAGCAGTGGAACAAATTGATCAATGAGAAGATCTTGCTACCAGCAAAAACAGTTAAAATCTATGATGATGATGGGCACTGCATAGGGAGGTTATAGTACAAACACATGTACAAAGACACTGGTACAAAAACAAAAAAGCAAACAAAGCAAACAGAAGAAGAGACAGTTGATGATGGTGAACATGTGAAAGACACGCAAGATGACAATGAAAGTGTGAAAGACACGCAAGATGACAATGAAAGTGTGGGAGATATGCAAGATGACAATGAAAGTGTGGAAGATATGCAAGATGACAGTGAAAGTGTGGAAGATATGCAAGATGACAGTGAAAGTGTGGAAGATATGCAAGATGACTGTGAATGTGTGAAAGATGACTGAACATGTGGAAGATGTGCAAGATGACTGCGAACATGTGGAAGATATGCAAGATGATCGTGGGTGCATGGAGGACATGTGCAGGTCCAAAGATGACAGTATAGAAAATGAAGTTGATGACATTCAACCTACAATACAAATACCAAATATGTGACCTGTCAAGGGAAAACGTACCGGTTAGGAAATTGATTTTGGAGTAAAATGCAGTTTTAATTCGCGTTTCTGCGCGAAAATTTTTTTCTTGCACGGATGCGCTGCGCTACATCTCAGCATGCTCCATGCAAAATTTGAGAGGTGGAGCTGCTTCAGTTGCAGAGATAATGTAGCCTCGTTCATTAACGCATGCGCAGCAGGGGTTATGGTAGTCGTGTTGTCTGTGTGTGTGTGTGTGTTCCAACTATATCTCAAGAACGGCAGCTCCAGTCTTCAAACGCGGTATACCAAGGTAAAATAATCGAGATTATCAAAAAAAGTATTCCACAAAAGCCTGTAGTTCCTGAGATATGAAACTTTTCAGCCTCTTTAAGCGCTAAGCTTCGAGGCCACACCCATAATTTTGGGGGACGAGCCTGAGCAAGCTTCATAGCATAGACAGTAGAAGCTTAGCTACTGATATGAAATGGCCTGAGGTCCTTTTACAAAGCAACAAAAGCCTATAGTTTCTGAAATCTGAGGCTTTTCAGCCTATCTGAGCTAAGCTTCGAGGCCACACCCATTCATCCTGTTAAAATTTTGGGGCAAGCATGAGGGGCGAGCCTGAGCGAGTCCCATAGCATAGCTGCATAGCTTATTGATACACATTCATCCAACTACATTATACAGAAATAACAATATAATATTAGACTACACAATAAGCTGCTATAATATATCAAATACCATCAAAATACTTATAAGATTCAGCCTGTATGATTATAATTATGTACCCCGCACCAAGGGTTATGCACCTTGGTGCCTTCATTTTTACTTAGTTGCTAACACGGAGGACAGTTGCTATGCTGTGCAACAAACCGTAGCAAATATTTATGAGCAAGGCAGCTGCCACTAAAAATAAATGTTTATTTGGTGTTCTCTTTGGCTTATAAGCTGACTAACCTCAAAATTTTGCTACAGCACATAGACAGAAAGGCAAGCCAAAAGCTTTGTACATACTTGTCTAATCCAAGCGCTTTCACACAGTAGTCCTCGTAGGTATTGCCCCTCCTTGTACGGCGATCGTGTACAGGTTTTTTTTAGGCTTATATCAGTTCTTGGAATTTACAGTACCTAGAATCTATCTCTTTACTAACAAGCGCTTACCTCTTTGAGTCGATTAGCTGTCTCCTGGGTCTTCTTTCCTAGCTACTCGCTTTTCACTAAATAATTTTAGTCCCCACGTGGCTGGTTGTGGTAATATTCAGCATGTACTGTACATGATCTAATAATTATGATACGGAGAGTATATGGATTGCCCGTAGTTTACCTAGCAACAACTTTACAACTGTTTTTCTAGTAAGCCACGAGTGGAGGCAGGGCTGCTTGCAAGAGCTATATCTGGAAAACTACTTGAGCTATGCGCATCAAATTTGATATGCGCTTTCTGGGAAGGCCTAGATTTATTTACATGGAACAGCTAACTCAACCGGCACGTTTTCCCTTGACAGGTCACATATTGACAAGTGTACATCATCTCATGGATCACTACATCTACAAATGCAAGAGCTTTTGCTCACATCCTTGGACCAAGTAGTGATATAACAACTTTTGATTCTGTGAAAATTTGTGGTAAAACCTTACCCCCCAAAAGGCTCAAAGAATTGCAGAAAGAACATGACAAAATGCTTGCCAACATGACAGCTAGGGTTCTTCAAATAAAGGCAGAACTGAGCAAGCACATAAGACGAATTGAAAATCAAACATTTAAAGCAACACATGAGCTTCCAAAGTCAGAAGAGTACTTAAAACTGCTATCACAGATAAAATTCTCAAACGATTTCTAAACACAATGAATGTAACACTATAATCTCACAAACATACGAAACAGTAGGTAAACTTACACAATATCATTTATTATATTCACCCACCATTAATCACCATGGAAGATATAATTCTAAACTAGTCCATATAATGATGCATCTTCAGAAATTCAGCCTATAATAATAAAAAATGTTTTAAATTACAATAATTATACAGTACATTTTAACAAGATTTTTACAATCGAGGTCACCTTGATTTATTGATCTTGAATGGCTTAGGAAAACAGCTCAATCAGTGGTATATACAACAAACCATCCAGCCAATTGAGTCTGGATACCAGAAGCACAGGATGTTTCTACACACAGCATTCCTGTACATAGATCTTAGAAATGCTATCAAATGGGAGAATGGGCCACACATCATCAGGCATCGGAAATTTTGGCTACCTAGGTTCATTGGAGTGGGCTGCAAAAACTACGCAACAGAAGCAGTTAACCTAATTGCACACTTAGAAGCAGACTTTCCAAAGCACACTGCATACATTACAAAACACAATACTACTGGTATTGCAGGCCGTGGAAAACCGATTGACCAACACATGGAAGATTATGTATTGTACATGAAATCCATAAGCTAGAGATTATGTCAACAAGCATAACCATGTCTTATTTGTACACATACATATGCAGGATTGTCAAACAGGCACTACTATGTAGTGGTATTAATGTGACCACCAAACACGTCACAAACATATCTATGTGTGCACTGTTTCTACTCGAAGCAGCCAAGCGTACAGACAATCTTTTTCAAGTCAAACCACCCACAACGTACCACACAACTAGAGAGTCACATTCTGACCAAGCAAAGATGTGTCTGCACATGTTGCAGAAGAAAATTGCCAGTGAACAAACTGAGAGAAGTGGGCCATTATTTGTCGATCCCGAACAAGTGGGACTGAACGAATTAACTGGAAGTGATTGACTACGCAATCAACTGCAGATGATAGACAACCTACAAGAACAAGAGCAACATAAAGGTGAACTGATATTAACTATGAACTACATCTTGTGGAACAGAATTTAACTGTAAAATAATAATTTGTATCACTACACATGTATTGAATTTATACATTGTTCTTCTGTCTCTTTAGTAACCACATAATAATATATTAATGACATTTCCGTTCGATAACTGGAGCACTACTAACTACTTCCTCAAAACCATTGTAAAATACTGATTTTAATAATAAAATAGTCTATAATAATAAAAGAGTCTATGTCATCTATACTAGAAACATATTTGGCACTATCGCAAATATTTTTGATAACAGCATCTGCACACGCAAACTGTTTGCCTAGAATTCTAAGACAACGATTTGGTTCTATATATTTTTCTCTTTCCTGCTGTAATCTAGTACTATGCTCTGCCATCAGTGAATCATCCACTCTCCTGATGGCTAAACGTCGTCTCCTTCTTGGAACTGGTTCCAATTGCTGAATAACACTCAGAACACTGGATTCTGGATGACAAACATCACAACACAATTGCAAAGCACTTTTTTCAGCTGAGCCACCAATGACACGTAACAACTTCAAACGCAAACATAAGACTGTAAATTCAGGTCGCCAGACTTATTGACATCAGACGTTGAATAAATGAAGTAAGCTCTTGATTGACATCCAGATCGACCCGCTCTTCCACACAACTATAATATACACATGTAGACAAAAACAAAAGAACCACCTACATATACATGCGTGTCTATACCTGATACAACTGACACATTGAGGATAGAGCACCATTAACCACAATTAATTCAACATCAGGAATGTTCATCCGCATTAAGATTCAATGAATTCACATCTATATATTTAAACTCAACAAAACAAGATTACCATTCCAAATGCTACTCTTGCTACCAGACATCGCAGACAAGGCACAAAAAGTCTGGTAGCGCCTTTTTTGTGTCTTGTCTGGTAATAGCAAAGACGCTACCAGACTTTTTGTGCCTAGGGTAGGCGAAGCGTGATAACGTATAGCGGGAAATTTTCGTGGGGGAAAATTTTTGCGTTTTCGTCTTGAATAGAAATTCGCGGGGAAATTTTTCGTGGATTACGTCTCAACTATACGTGACGACCACATACCTTGTGGGGGAAAATTTTCGCGGAAAGCTGCCAAACCACGAAATTCGCAAAAATTTTCCCCCACAAAAATTTCCCGCTATACGGTACATGATTACAGCAAAGATGGGATTTACAGCGCAATACATGGTTACAGCAAATTTGTCTTCAGCAGCATTCTTGTTCAAAAAAGTATATACTCTACTGACACAGTCTTTGGTCTTGCAAAATATTATAGTCTTTGGGATAGAGGATGGTTCTGAGGTATTACTGAGCACATTGGCTTTGAGCACCTAAATCTTTTTACAAGTAAAAAAAAACATTGGAAATGTAATGAGACACAGAAATTGGGCTAAATCATAAAAAGAACACAAACAAGATGGAATGGCTGTTAGATTGTGTGCAGAATTGGTATTGTATGGGCTGCATTTAGCAATCTCCTTATTGAGTCTCTCATTTTGCCCACAGGAAGAATCCCTTACACACTCTAACAGCCATTCCATCTTGTTTGTGTTCTTTTTACGATTTAGCCCCATTCCTGTCTCTCATTACATTTCCAATGTTTTTTTTACTTGTTGGTTCTCATTTTTCCATAACTTTACAAATCACATTTGAGTTGGTATGTGTAGAGCTAGTAGTCTGGCAAGCCAGAATACTGAACGGCGAGCTGCTAAGTAAGTTTTTTTTTACTATCATAAACTTTACAGCATAATGCTAAGAGACAGCCATTGATGTGCAATGCTGTTTTATAGCCTGCTTGATACTGAAGTGAAACACACATCTCCACATCTCAGTCATTTGGAGGCAGGAGCTGTATCATAAGATTTACTTGTCTATCTATATATGTTATGATAATCAAAGTCCTGATTCATAACTGGGTGGATAATGTTGAGATTGGATATTCTTGCTTCAAGGTGCGCACGAAATGCATGAAGCCAAAATTCATCTCCCACTATAAAAACCTTCACTGATTTGCCGACTTGTTATCCTCCAATGTACTCTCTCAGATTACACAGTGATCCAACTTCTGATGGTGTTCCCCAGAATTCGTGAAAACAACTTTCAAGCATTCCCATAGTAAGTGGAAGCCAGCTGTACTAAGCATGGTTTTATATTTACTTTCTTGTTCAAATTTCTTGCAAAATACATGTTTATGTATTATGTACCAGAAATTTCGTGGGGCCATTGAAGTCTTTCCTTGGGTTGAATTTCTGTTTGTATCCACTCCTTCATTGATCTCAATATTTTGTAGGTTAGCTGGTNTTTAGTATGGCATTAAAGACGTTTGTCAAGTGCATTAAAAGTGCAGGACCACCATAGATGAGGTGCTCGGGATCAACTTAATCCGGTCCACTAGGTTTTCCCCATTTGAGGGAAAGAATCACCTCAGAGATCTCTTTAAACAAAAATGGGGTGAACTCATCCTCTGTGACATCAATTACCAGCTTAGAAAAAGTGTCATCAACAAACTGGGTGGTAATCTCCTCATGATGTGACTCAGCAGGGTTAGCTTATCTTGCCCAGGCTTCGCAGATATTCTCTCCTTCATGGGATTCACCTTGGTAGAAGATATGTTGTTGGTAGTCTGGTTCCCTTTCATTCTCCTAATGGTACGAAAAAGCTTAGTGGTGTTGTTACAATTGATATCAAGATTGTTCAAAACATCCTCCTGTTGTTGATGTTGATGGTGTCTCTAAACCTAGACTTTGCCTCCTTATACTGTTTTTGAGCAGGGTGATCACTATTCCCTGGACAACCAGCATGAATCCATGCTTTGTGAGCCGCTTTGGAGTAGAGCTTAGCTCCTGGGTCCACCCCGGCTTCAGATGTACCGCTTCTGAGGAATATTTTTCTTGGCTGCAGAGAGGATACATGAGAGTAGTAGCAAGGTATGTATCTATATCGGCATTTGTTGCATCCGGAGCAAGTAGTGATACAGAGTTCAGGCATCAGTAAAATCTTGGGTGTAGGATGATTCAATAACTTCTTTCGAGATCTTAGACCAGTTTGGGGAGAACCCTGATTTCATGCATTGAAATTCAGTCAATGGTTTAGAGGATAAGGTACATCTGATTTTACAAGTCACAGGAAGATGATCAGACATATCCAAGCTGCATTCATCAAGAACTGTTACATCCTCATGTGACCAAAAGTGGGTGTGGCTACACCAAATTTTTTTGCCCGCTTTGCGCCCGCATTATATTAGCACCCCCGTAAGCTATATCTTAGACATGCCACTGACATGAAAGAGAAGGTATTATTGGCTTAAACATGCAAAAATTGGTGCACATTAAATAGGATACAACTATCTTGTATCCACAAATCTCTGTCTGTATTGTATTAATCAATATTAAACATCACTACAAGACTTGCTGTGCAAATCAACAACTTGCCAGATTGGGAGGTTGATTGGAACGACTTTTCCTCAGCGCTCTAGGATCAAACTGACTTGTTCAGAATTCCTGCCCAGTGCTCAAGATGCAGATGTCCTGACTGAGAATGCTGTCCAGTATTGCATGGTTTTTAGTTGAGTACTTTGACAGTTTGCACAATCTCAAACCTCTCCTTCCAGTCAATAGATCAGTAGTTGCTCCTATGAAGATGAAATGAGAAGTACAAGAGTGAAACCATTGAAATAATTAGACAACTTATGGAAGATGCAAAACTGTCGGGTAATCCACGGGTAGAAAATGATCTTGCTTGTATTCACACACATTCCTGTAGTTTTAGTATATACCTGTATGTACATTCCACAAAATTACACATAACAGGCTGTGTTTGGGGACCAGCTAACCTACAAAATATTGAGATCAATGAAGGAGTGGATACAAACAGAAATTCAACCCAAGGAAAGACTTCAATGGGCCCACGAAATTTCTGGTACATAATACATAAACATGTATTTTGCAAGAAATTTGAACAAGAAAGTAAATATAAAACCATGCTTAGTACAGCTGGCTTCCACTTACTATGGGAATGCTTGAAAGTTGTTTTCACGAATTCTGGGGAACACCATCAGAAGTTGGATCACTGTGTAATCTGAGAGAGTACAT
Organism: Tethya wilhelma; assembly: GCA_964030475.1. NCBI lineage: Eukaryota > Metazoa > Porifera > Demospongiae > Tethyida > Tethyidae > Tethya > Tethya wilhelma. The sequence goes on from CAXIPT010000057.1 coordinate 65,240, forward strand.
TGGAGGATAACAAGTCGGCAAATCAGTGAAGGTTTTTATAGTGGGAGATGAATTTTGGCTTCATGCATTTCGTGCGCACCTTGAAGCAAGAATATCCAATCTCAACATTATCCACCCAGTTATGAATCAGGACTTTGATTATCATAACATATATAGATAGACAAGTAAATCTTATGATACAGCTCCTGCCTCCAAATGACTGAGATGTGGAGATGTGTGTTTCACTTCAGTATCAAGCAGGCTATAAAACAGCATTGCACATCAATGGCTGTCTCTTAGCATTATGCTGTAAAGTTTATGATAGTAAAAAAAAACTTACTTAGCAGCTCGCCGTTCAGTATTCTGGCTTGCCAGACTACTAGCTCTACACATACCAACTCAAATGTGATTTGTAAAGTTATGGAAAAATGAGAACCAACAAGTAAAAAAAACATTGGAAATGTAATGAGAGACAGGAATGGGGCTAAATCGTAAAAAGAACACAAACAAGATGGAATGGCTGTTAGAGTGTGTAAGGGATTCTTCCTGTGGGCAAAATGAGAGACTCAATAAGGAGATTGCTAAATGCAGCCCATACAATACCAATTCTGCACACAATCTAACAGCCATTCCATCTTGTTTGTGTTCTTTTTATGATTTAGCCCAATTTCTGTGTCTCATTACATTTCCAATGTTTTTTTTTACTTGTAAAAAGATTTAGGTGCTCAAAGCCAATGTGCTCAGTAATACCTCAGAACCATCCTCTATCCCAAAGACTATAATATTTTGCAAGACCAAAGACTGTGTCAGTAGAGTATATACTTTTTTGAACAAGAATGCTGCTANAACATTTCTATAACAATCAGTGTCAAAGCTTTCGGTAAAGGTCGTCAAATTTGAAAACTAACATGCGTTAATGCACAGATAATTATAATTTCTCAGATTTATGAAGCGCACCAGAGCTCTAATAACTTGACTGTATTGTTTTGTATTGTATAATGTGAATTGTATTGTGTTTACCCTATGTATAGTTGCGTGTGTGTATTTCCGCGCGGTATACCTGTTATGATGTAATAGTGCACTCTAGTAAAAATTTCAAAAAAATAAGTAGTGTAGGAATGGGCAGTGCGGTAAAAAGCATTGGAACAAGGCATTTCTCAATTTCGGCACATGACTACTTCATTTTTAATTTATTATTGATCCCTAATTCCCAGTACGGTAGTACTGGGTACATAGCAATGGCACGGATGGCCCATTAGCGCAATACAAATATTCACGCGAATAACTCTGCAAAAAATGAGCGCTTAGCACTAAAAGGCTTCTTAAGCTACTATTTAGCCTTTTCTCTTTCTATTGAGCCTAAAAACATAGCCTAAAACCATCGCTAAAGTATCAAACTAAAGTATACCAAACCTCCAATTTTCTCCATCTTCTTCTTATTCTTCTTCTTCTATCTTGAACGACTTTTCTCAAAGACAGCTCGCTTTTAGAAACTGATTCTTGAATGAATAAACTTGGTTTCTTTGTCTTCACATGCTTTTTGTATCAGTTATTTGTCTCTCTAGCTGAGTCGCTAGATACAAGACGAAAAGCACCTTCTCCGTATGCCAGCCATTCATTTCTATACTGATTAATAATTCATTAGCTACCTTGGAAATCAAGTTGACGACCCTTTTCCAGTTAGACAAGTGTGCGTTATTTGGAATTTAAATATTCTCTGCCCTCCCTGTTTTACCTGAAGATTTCTGGTTGTGCTGAAGTCTCTGTAACCAGTTACCGGTACCTTTCAGTCTTCAATAATAGGAGGTGAATAGACTGCTTTGTTACATAGTTGTCATTATAAGAAGATGAGCAAAGCAAGTAAATTTTGTAAGATAGACTCTACAGCTTCACCATGACTTTATACCGACAGCATAGATTATAACATATGCTATAATATCCATGCTGATAACGTACAAGTAGCTACCATATACACATAAACTCAAATGTGATGTAGAATTATGAAAAAATGAGAACACACCAAACCGGAAATAGCTAAGCTGCTCGAATAACACGAAAGCCAAAAATTTATAAAGATCCAGGACTCAGACTTACCGTATTTCTATTTACACGCGCGACACAAAATCCAAAGAGCAAGAGCTGGACACACGCACTTACACGTCGAAAAGTCTTTCAAGTTGCTGCTTTTAGTCTGACAGCACTGCCACTTACAGTCAGCTCAGCCTAGCTATAGCTAGTTGCTCATTTCTTCACAGACACAGCCTTGTTCCCAGCTGAATGGACAGCTACACTGTACACACTGACAGCCAGATTCAGAGGTACCCGTATACTACCAGCCTGCTTGTCAGTTTATAATAACCTCGAGTACTCAAAATCATTTCAATAAGTTTGCCTATGGATAATAGGTTTGCTATAACAGGAGAAGATAATCATGCGTTTATCTACTAATAGCATGGTCTTGTAAATGAAGATCATTTGCTCAGGCTCGCCCAACAATGTTTCCATCTGACTACTTATTATTGAGATCTCCACAAGTCTGTAAGGAGCGAGCAATAGCGTGCAGGACAGACTCAGGGACATTAAGGACTGGGTCAGCTGAAAAGTGAATGAAATACCATGGTGATTCATCACAGTATATCTTCACAGTGTATTCATTTGATTTCATTTTAACTATTTAATAATAAAGATAAAGTGTTAATAATTGTAAATTTATATTAAAATCAATTATTGAGGTTAATTAGCAGGGGGGGCGTTACCTTAAAAAAACCATAAATTGATACCTATTTTGCAAAATGCGCCATATCCTTAGCGCTGCAGTAACCTTCAAAAAGGGCTTATTCGATTCTATATGACACCTACTTTCTTTATATCGAGTCATACTTTGTACAGATACTCAACTTACGTCAGTGTAGCAAATTTGACCCCTCCAGGACTGTTGTCTGGAATGTCTAAGCTTTTGTAATTTTACACCACACTTTTTTTTCACTCAAAATACCTAATGGTATGATAGATACCACATCACTCTTTCCTTAGATGCTCGTGATAGCCTTCTAAAGACCCAATAGATATAGCGCATTTTCACTTTTAGTACAATGCTATCTTCTCTCCACTCTTGCACTGGCATCACGTGATCATGAGTATGACTTGTGTACACACCCCCAACGCACACGCGCAGAGTCGCACCAATATAATTTTCCAGCTGCATTGGACCACATTTTGGACAAAAGTTTACATTGGATCAGTTTCAAGTAAGTGATTGATTCCATAGCATATTAAATTTATAACAACAGACATATTTTGTATTGCTACATCATTGATAATATACTGTACTGTCCAAGTCTTCTGATGGGGCATCACAAGCGTACTGAGCTCAGTACAAAAGTTAACATTCTTAGTCCAGAGATAAAAGATGATTAGTCAAAGCATGATCACCATCTAAATAGAATAGAAGAGCATGTGTGGTATCTGTATAACAAAAAAATTGTATAGATTAATAGAGTGCAACCAATTTGTGAGCATGATCACTAAAGTAAAAGCATCACTAAAGGAATGAATGATTCTCAAAGACATGAACAATCAAAATTTAGTTTTTGTTGTTGGTTTTTTTCTATTTTAAAGAGTTTTACATTCGCACAGAAACTACTATAATTTTCAGAGTATACTGGCTGGGTTAAGCTACACTGAAATAATAATCCTATCATACGCTGCCGCACGTTAGTAGTACATATTGTACCTCAGGCTATATCCCTGCAAAAACTTGTGACCCAGCCTTGGCCAATTCTGTATATGTGTCTCTCTGTCTCTCTCTCTCTCTCTCTCTCTCTCTCTGTGTGTGTGTGTGTGTATGTGTGTGTGTGCGTGCGTGCAGGTGTGTGTGTGTGTGTGTGTGCGTGTGTGCATGTGTGTGTGTGTGTGTGTGTATGTGTGTGTGTGCACATGTGTGTGCGTGTGTGTGTATGTTGGGGGGGGGGTAGATCTTTTCAACACTGATAAGACTATGACACTTATACACATGCATGCACATATTAATTAAAGGCTTCCAATTATGGCTAGCAGTTGTCCAAAACTCTTCACTCTTGAGGTAAACTGTGGCTTTGCAAGAGTTGCTATGCGTGAGCTGACTCCAAGAACACATGGCAAGAAATTTATCAACAAAGAAGAGCAGATGTCAGATTTCAAGAATTTGTTTGACGAGTGCACCACCTTCGGCTTTCCTGAACACTATTTCGAACCTGCATCTAGCACTCGAACCTTCACTAAACATTGTGAAAAAATTGTGAAAATTTGGAAGCAGAAATGGAAGCCACAAGAATGTAGGACGAAATACGAAGCTGAATTTTCCATTGAGAAATGGAAATCTCTGTCTGTAGATGCCAAAAAACAGCACACACTTGCAGAATGTTCAGCCTGCTGCAAAACCAACTACCAATTACAGCTCTCATTTCCACAAGGTCCATATTTCTCTCTGCAAGTCCTTACAGTTGATACCAGTGCATTGAAGCTGCTAGGAGTGAAACAAGGTACACGACAAGCTCTTTCAGAGATTAACACAACATATGAGAATGTTTTCAAGTCCACCTTTACAACGAATGTTGTGAAGCATGGAAAGCAAGGACTGCAGAAGAAACCCACAGCAAATGAACGGAAGAAAAAGAACAGAGACATGAAACGTCAGTTTCGAGACTCAGAGAATGAAGCCCTCAAACGAGCAACAGCTATATCGGTTTTAACCGAAGATGAGTCTATGAAGTCTTATGGAAGAAAGAGAAAGATTCAGTTCTTCACTCCTCCAGCAAAGAAACCCCGCAAAAAATCTCACTCCCCTAGTTTTGCCAACATTACTTGGGATTCAGATAAGGTGTTGGAAGATTTACAAGTACACCCATCAGCACCACCTGCTATCAACTGGACTATTTTCACAAAAGAGCACAATATACCCGGTAGGAATGCCGGACAAGTAGTTAAAGAATTTGCAATTAAGTCTGGGATAGACACATCCAGACTGGATGAACGAGCTGAAGATTCAAATCCAAGAAAACGCTCTTGCAAACGAAAACTAAACGGGAATGAGATTAGTGTCCCAACAACTCCGACTACTGACACCATCAAGCAGGAGTGGCAAAAGATGATCGAATCTGGAGAGCTCTCACTTGGTGTTCCCTGTGTACCACACTCAATTGTGAGGTATGTGACAAAGAATGGCCATGTTGAGAAAGTTGACGTTGTAGTGTCTGGTAGAAAGTTTCCACTCACAGAAGTACGTGAAAAGCTATTGCGGAAACATGAGCCATACATNACAAGCCATTCCACTTGTTTGCTTTCTTTTTTATGATTTGGCCATTCCTGTGTCTCATTACATTTCAATGTTTTTTATTCTTGTTTGCTCTAATTTTTTCACAATTCTATCAATGAGTGTGTGCCTTGTGTATCAGTGTGTGTGTCCGACTAAATGTTGAAATGTGTGCGGATGGTACATGATGTCCTAGCTGCTAGCTTCAACTGAATTTGCAGGACCTGGGATCACTGCAGGTGGAGTAGTGGCATCACAAATCTTTGTTGCCTTCAGTGCTAAGTTGCTTATTCAATAGTAGCAAGATAGTTATTGAAGAAAGGTAGAGTTCAGCCAGAGCTCTGGAGTTCGGCACTAGTCAGGTAAGCTGTGAATTCCAAATAACGCACACTTGCCTATGTGGAAAGGGTCGTCAACTTGAATTCTCCAGTATTCATGAATAATGCATGAGTTTTAATAGAAATTAATGGCGGCCATATGGAGAAGGCGCTTTCTGTCTTGTATCTAGCGACTGGACGAGAGACATGAAAAACCGATGGCAAAAGCGACTGAAGACAAAGATACCAAGTTTATTCGTTCAAGAATCAGCTTCTGAAAGCGAGCGATCTCTGAGAAAAGCCTTGCCAACATAGAAGAATAAGAAGAAGAAGAAGAAGAAGAAGAAGAAGATGGAGAAAATTGAAGGTTTGGCATAGTTTAGTTTGGTACTTTAGCGATGGTTTTATGCCATGTTTTTAGGCTTGTTAGAAAGAGAATGAGCTAAATAGCAGCTTGAGAAGCCTTTTAGTGCCAAGCGCTCAGTTTTTGCAGAGTTATTCGCGTGAATATTTGTATTGCGCTAATGGGGCATCCGTGCCATTCCTGTGTACCCAGTACTACCGTACTGGGAATACATATGTGTGTACACCGTATAACTATAATACCAACAACAAACATCTCAAAATAGGTCTGCTTTAATTTGTAGAGAGAGACCCTGGATATCTGCTGTGTTTGTGTGTGTGTGTGTGTGTGTGCATATTGTCATCTTGTGAGTGTTATATAGTAGATCTTAATATTGACATTCATTCACTTGCACACGCAATTCAGTCTTCCACAGTAATAGAACACACTTCAAAGTCTCGATCGAGGAAGAAGAAAGCTCCATTGGAAGTGATTATAGGTGTGAGTATTGTGTATGTTGTGTTTGTTTGGGTTTGAGTTCCATTGTTTGTTTCATGGTTTTATAATGTGAGTAAAATATCTTTTTCTGACATTATAATAATGCAGGTAAACCCAGGATACTAGGTAGCATTAAGTTGCGATGCATATTTCGAGAAACCACAACAGCCTGAGGTGATTGAAATTAACAGTGATGAAATAGAGATTGGGTGGTATGATAGAACGTGAATGAGCAAGTAAAGGTTTATACTTGCGTCTATTTTGTTCGCAAGAAAAGGTATCATGGACTGAAATAGTACAGAAAACAGACATCATTTTTGAACAAATCATTCTTGATACAAGCGCAAAATATCATTAGACACAAGTAAAGCATTGCACAATTATGTAATATGACTATATACCCAGCCTCACTGTTTGCTTTATTGTTGACCTGTTATTGATAAACATATTTAACTCGTAACTTGATCTGCACATCTTTTATTCTATTTCTATGTATCTTTTACTACCATCTTTCATATTACATTACACTAAAATAATTGACATTTCAACATTTAACATTAATTTTGTTAACTTTTCAATATTGAAATTTCAACATAGCAGGTTCTGTTGAATTTCCAATACACTAGTGATTTTGACTGTTGAAATTCACACAGCTGCTAGGATTCAGTTGAAATTTCAATAATATCAATTGAAATTTCAACACATATATAGCAGAGTTCAACTGAAATTTCAATAATTCTTGTGATTTTGTTTATCAACAACACAAAAAGAAGAATCCTTTTGAATTTGACTGTTTCATCAGCATAATCTAAAAATGACTTAGTTAATGTCTATGCATGAATTCCTGGAACATTATACCAAAGTGTTGTAATATTGGGTATAATTGAAACTTCTCTTTCAATTGGCAAACTATGGATAACAAGTAAATTGGAAATGTAATGAGACACAGAAATGGCTAAATCGTAAAAAGAAAGCAAACAAGCTGTTAGAGTGTGTGCAGAATTCTTCCTGTATGGGCTGTATTTAACAATCTCCTTATTGAGTCTCTCATTTTGCCCACAGGAAGAATTCCTTACACACCATATAAAGAAGTTTACCCTCAAAACGGCCATGTCCTGCAAATTAGTATACCTTTTGATCCAGCAGGTGCCAATTAGTGAGAACTGAGGACCAAGGTGCGAATATCACTGCTCAATGTACATGAGTAATGCTACCAAGAACCTTCAAACTGAACTTTTATCCAATTTTGCCGCACTATAAACTCACTTTTTCTTAACACAACTATTGGCAATAAGTAAGCTAAAGCTCTAAACAACATCACCACATGTTGGAATTTTTCATTAAATTCTTATGATTGGAGAAAATCTAGAAAAAGGTATAGGGTTGTTCAATCTGCCAGCTCAGAGTGAACAGGCCAAGAGTTGCAAGTGAAATTTGCCGCGGGAAAATAAGACAAATACCATCATCAAATGATATTAAACATCATCAGATAGAAGGAGGACTGAACAACCTTAGAATGAGTTGGAAAATTTGAAATAATATTATCAATCATAGAAAAAATTCAAGAAAAACATGCAAATGATAGACAATTTTGGCCATTTTCCAATGTCAAAAGGTGACAAGCTGTGAATTGTCAAAAATGATCACAAATTTCTTCATATGTCTAACAGCTTGTTTGCGTTCTTTTTACGATTTAGCCATTCCTGTGTCTCATTACATTTCCAATGTTTTTTCACTTGTTTGTTCTCATTTTTCCATATTTCTACAAATTACATTTGAGTTGGTCTGTGTAGCTAGCTACTGAGCTAGCGGTGGGCTGCTTAGCTGGTACTTGAAGTCACAACTTTGTGTAGCCTGCTTGATACTGTNGAAGTGAATCACACATCTCAGTGCAGGAGCTGTATCATAAGATTTACTTGTCTTTCTATATGTTATGATAATCAAAGTCCTGATTTATCTCTTAGGAAGAGCAACCAGGTATCACACAATAGTTTCAGGCAACTTCAGTGCATTTAGTTCCAAATAACGCACACTTTTGTGTGTAGAAAGGGTCGTCAATTCGAATTTTCTAGAAGCTAATGAATTATGCATGAGTTTAGAAATTAATGGTGGCCATATGGAGGAGGCGCTTTTCGCCTTGTATCTAGCTACTCATTGAGAGGTGCTAAAACCGATAGCAAAAGCGACTGTACCGGAAGAAACCAAGATCGTTCGTTCAAGAATCAGCTTCTAAAAGTGAATAATCTCTGAGAAAAGTTGAGCCAAGATAGAAAAAGAAGAATAAGAAGAAGATTGAGAAAATTGGAGGTTTGGCATGTTTGTGTTTGTTACTTTAGCAATGTTTTTAGGCCATGTTTTTGGGCTCATTAGAAAGAGAAAGAGCTAAATAGTTAGCCTCATTCCCACGCTCCTCCCTCGCAAATATTTCCTACGAAAATAAGGAGGGAGAGAGCCTGGTATCAAATATCACGTGCATGACGTATAGGTGGATGCCAAGGTGGACGCGAGCTCTGGTGGTTAAGACCGCAACAAGACATTCACGTGACCAAGTCCAGGGCTTCAGCATCATTTTTGCCAGTCTAAGAGAACACTGAGAGAGCTACGAGCGGATGAAGATGAGATTAAAGAAGACCAAGGACACTTAGTAGCCTCTAATGATTGTCAATTCAACTGCAGAGAAATGCGTATCAGCTCTTTTAGTTCAGAGTTCAGTCTCCATTCTTCTGTCAGCCCTCAACAAGATACGCAGACAAACTGACGATCACAAATATTGAGCAGAAGGTTTATTCTTTGGTCTTCGCTAGCTGAAGAAGCTTACAACAAGCGTACAACAGTTTTTTCAAGCGTTTTTGTCCATTCTGTCCTGCTCGCGGTAACTCCCAGGAAAACTTAGACCGCATACTGATGCATATTCAAAATTGACTACGTCACGCACGTGATATTTGATACCAGGCTCTCTCCCTCCTTATTTTCGTAGGAAATATTCGCGAGAGAGGAGCCTGGGAACGAGGCTACTAAATAGTAGCTTTAGAAGCCTTTAAGTGCTAAACGCTCAGTTTTTGCAGTTATTCGCGTGAATATTTGTATTGCGCTAATGGGCCATCCGTGCCATTCCTATGTACCCAGTACTACCGTACTGGTAATTAAATTTCCAATGTTTTATTTTTACGTGTATACATGGTAATTACTCAGGGCACTTAAGGACAGTCATACTAGTTATTGCAGCTAATTTTGTATGAAATTCATCTGAAAATGCAGAAAGTAAAGGGAAGTTAGCAAAAGTTAATAGATGCAATAAAACTATAAACAATTATGCATATTTGTATCTGATAATTGGGTCACATTGATTCATGACACAGTACGATTCTTTACTGGGGACCACCCTGCCACTAAATTTGAGCAGGGAACCAAAGTTAATTGGAGGCACTTACAAGTGTGATGCATGTGGGTGCAATGAAACTCTATTTGACAGCCAATCACATTCTCTTTACCACAAGAGAAGATCTTTGAGCACTTTACAATCACTAGCTACGAAAGGTGTGTATGGAAAACAGGTAGGTGTGGTCAGACCATTCGATGATTTGAGGGTAAATGAGCTGAGAAGGGAACTGCGAGCAAGAGGAATGCTGTACGAAACAAGCATATCCAAAAGCATGAAGAAGGATGACCTACAACAACTGCTATTCGAGACTTTGAAGGGAGTAGCTAGTGTCCCTGCTTTGCTGCTAGGTCAGCCAACAGAGAGCTTGTCCTCACTAAACCTGTCATCGTACGATATCATTGCAAGTGAATCTCTGCATGACGTCACATTTGCACTGAACTACAAGAGATTCTGCCTGCAGAGGGGTACACAGTTGAGTGTAACCACCTGATCAAGTCATACCTATGTAAGAAAAAGAAATCACATTAGAAAAGCTGTCATTCAGGTCTTTATGTTGCTTAAACTGCAACAAAGACATTGTCACTCTTCTACAAACAGTTGTGGTCATTAGTAAAATCCTGTATTCTAAGAATATAAAGAAAAATCCTAAGCAGTTGTTACAACTGTACAACAATTGCTGGCTGAACATGGAACTATGTGTAATGCTCTTTCCTACACCAAAAAAGCAAACCAGAAGCAAGTTTTTTAATTGGTCTCTATCTTCATGTTCTGACTGCTCACAGTGCTGACCAGTACGAGCTAGCTTGTCAAAGGTCTCTTAATTCCGAAAATCAAGAACGATATTTCGGGCAAGCTCGAGTCATTGCTGAGACATGTACGCAACTCTCATACCCCCTCCAACCGACTCATCCTGCTACCCGCAAGTATGAGCTAATGAAGAAGCGGGCATATGAGCAGAGAGTCAGAGAGATCGAGCATGCTTTTTTTCACCCCATTAGTTCTCTCAGCCACTGTTTTCTACAAAAGGCTTGCCTCGTGTCTAGCTATGAAGTGGGACCACTCTTACTCATCTACCATGTCCTGGCTTTGCTGTCGCCTGACATTCTCTCTTCTCCGATCAGCCATCCAGTGTATCAGGGGTGCCCGCTTATATGCTACCAAGTCACAACCTCCCATCACCCTAGCCATCTCTGAATTACACTGTATTTGAACTAACTCCTTATCCTTTTCTTTTAACCTACTCAGGGGCATTAAGGACTGGGTCACAATATGTAGCTAATTAAGGTAAAATTTTATGCAAATTTGAAATAACTACTTATAGAATTAGGCTATTAACATCAAAATGTAACTGAAGAAACTTATTGTCATCTTTAACATTTTCCCGAAAAAATTTGGTCATGTGACCTAATTAATATTCATGTATTGAATAAATTAATTAATCGGAATATAAGGGCTGTTGCCATGGCAACAAGATTAAGTTCATGAAAATTATAAAGTTATGTACTAAATTTTCACCGAGTAGAATTTTGATATCTGGTTGCCATGGAGAGTTATTAATAATTTTCTATATAAAGCACATCACCAAAAAGCACAAAAACGACAATAACTCACCATGGAAACCAAATATCAAAATTCTACTCAGAAAAAAATTAAGTTCATAATGTTCCGAATCAGTGATAAAAATTTGGTTGCCATGGCAACAGTCCTTAATTTCCGGAAAATTAATTATTCATTAGCTGAGGGGGTAAGTTCAAACTTCATTAATACGATGAATATTCAAATTTGTGGTTTTATAATTTAATCAATGTGTTCAAATAAGATTATATTTTTGTATAAACTTGAAATTTTGTCTGCATGATAATATATAATAATATTATTGATCATGGAATGCGGCAATTATTGCATTTTAATCCAAATGACCCAGTCCTTAATGCCCCTGAGTACTGTCATTCCATTCATCTGTATATCATTTGCCACCATTGTAAAGTACTGCAGTCACATGTTTTGGTGTTTTGTTTAAAAAAAACAACAAAAAACAATAAAAAACATCGTGCTGATAATGCTATACCTTAGGTATTGCTTCGTCTACAAGCAAAGCAGGAGTTATGTAGCACTTTAACTTCAGTACAAAGTGCTGACTCTCAAGTTAAATCATATTTTATTTTTTGGGCTTAAAACAATCCTCTTTGGGCCTAGAAGAAGGGTCACTTGTCAAAAAAAATTTTTGTCAAATGCTTTTGCAGAAAACTGCATTTTTTTACACCAATTATCCATTGTTGGAAACATTTCCTGTTGTGGTGAAATATGGGCGCGGTCAAATGTGATATCATTTTAGGCACTTGAACGCGTGTGTAGATAGGCAGCACAGTAGTAAACAAGTATGGCTGAGTGATTCAAGCCATGAGTCAAGCCAGTTGAGTCTCTCCTGCTCCTTATCTTTTGAGCACCATCATGAAGACAGACACTGAGAATGACAGTCATGAAGACAGCTCTAGCAGGGTGTACCGGGCACAGTGGAGCCTAACTGATCTGTATGAGCCTGAAGACTGAACCTTCGCACACTTCAGATAGTGAAGCTAGTGTTAGTGATGATGACAGTTCAGGTGATGAAGGCAGGATAGGAAATACTGACAGGCTCCGTGGTAAGTTTGTATAACCAAAGCAGAGTATTGGGCGCAGGCCATATGTTCTCTCTCTCTTATGAAGGGTGTCAATGTGGTGGCTAGCTGAGTGGCGATTGCTACTAATAGGGAGTCAGTGTGTCAACCATGATGGATTTGATCCAGTGTATCTCAATTTGTAGGTGATACAAACTGTATACTTTAGTTATAGACACAGATATGGAGAAGCAGATGAAAAAGAACCTCACCAGTAAGTCCTTGGTGTATGAAGTAAACTCAATAGCTTACATTTTTCCCCTCCTGTTCCAGGTACTACCATTTCATTGCATACCACCAACTAGTTTTAGTTGGTGCTGGGGTTGGTTACGGGAAGAAATATACGAGTGGTCTTACCAACTTGCAGTAACTGTAATTCGTAACAAGTTTCCATCATCTGAGAATGCAGGATTTTAATATCCAAACCTTTAGCATTTATTGTTTTGCACTGAATAATGATTTGATAACACATGTACTGAGTTACATTTGTAATGAAAATCGACTCCTGTGCTCTGTAAGAGCCTGATCTTTGGACGGCTTTTCGTACGATGCTCAGAAAGTTGGAGGTGGTATTGACTTTACTGTATGGCTACTCGATTGTAGCCGTCATTAGTTTTGTTACATACTCTAGGAGGAATAAGAGACAAGTGCTAGTGAATTGTTAGAAATTGTTTGACTTAAGACTTATGATATGTAGGAGCTTCAACAACTTTTTTGCCATCTTCCCTTCTTGCACTTGGGAAGAACAATACTAAATTGATGTTTTCCCATCTTTGTAATTGCCTACTCTCGAAATGAGTTTTCGTTGAAGTGCAACTAACATTATAGCTTTAGTTGTGATTTCACTTGTGTCTTTGCGTTGCTACACACTTTAGATGGAGTTGATTCCACAAGTCTAATGGTAGTAGAAGTAAGATGATTAGTACTCTGATCGATCAACTATCTCACTTGTGTCTGTGCCAACAGTTTTGACATTCCTCGTAAGTTCTAGACTAGAGCATGTATCAATATCTGATGCTGAGCATTGAAAACTGTAGAAGATCAATGAGCTAAAACAATCCTTGCAAGACAAGTTTAAGAGCCATACTGGCCCCTTTAAAGTTGCTTTCCGCTTTGCAGATGGGACGGTAAAGAAGTGTGTTTTTGCTTCTGAAGATATGACTAAGGTATAGGTACTGCATAATAAGTTGATAGTACCTATAGCTGCTCTTATTACAGAAATGTTATTTTGTTATTTGAAACAGGTTCTATAATAATTATAAGGGTTGTGTTCTTAGTTGAGGGTGCTGGAGAGAGTTTCCGTTACACGGCTGGTTCAAACAGGCTGATGACATCAATGACTTCTCACTCTAGGGTACAACCTTTCTTGGTATGGTGGTACGCTAATGGTGGAGACGGTTGAGGATGCCCCTAATATTGCTCAATTGCTGCTTGATGTATGTAAATAACCTAGCTTCATTTAATTACAAACCCAATAGTCATCATGATGACAAAATTCATGTATATGTTTTGTTTGATTTATAGGAGTATTCCTCTAGAGTGCAAACAGATGTGCTAGGCAGTGAAGGCAACCAATGCAGTGGCTATGAACCAGATATACAAATATTGGGTACTTCTTATGAATGCTATGAGCCTTTGGATGGTGATACAGATGTGCAAGTGTTGGATACAGATGTGGAAGTGTTGTCTGTGGGTGGAGATACAGATGTGCAGGTGTTGGGTAGTCCTGGATGTCGTACGCCTGTGGATAGTGATATGGAGTTGAGTACCACTAGCGACAATACAGAGTCTGAGTCCATGGCTGTTGTTGTGAGAGCAGGTTAATTCTTTTAGTTATGATTTCACTGTAATAAAATATAGTAATTTTAGAATTTTGAATCAAGTTTTCATATATTGCACACTCAGGCTCAGCATATAGATTTACAATATTATGCCATGGACATATAACATATATAGCCGGACAACTGTTTCACGAATATTTAGCTGAAAAGGTTGTCATAGCAATAAGTTAGTAAAGAATCAGTGCCGGTGTCACAGGACCAGAGCTCCCCCCGAAAATTTTCTCCGGGGGAGAAATTTTCCTAAGGGTAATTTCTCCACCTGGAGTTAATTTCCTAGGACGGAATCTCCCCCCTTAGGATACAAGCTCCCCCCATACAACAAGAGTTTTTACTGTTGTTGGTGGTCATTAGGTACTAAAAAGGCTATGGATGAATGTCAGATTGTATACAAGCTTGTAGGACTATGAACCAATGGTCAGACACTGGACAGAGTCGAATATAATAACTTTCTATTTTATCGCTATGCGTGACTGATTAAGGAATGGAACGAGAAACGGTAGCTCTACCCCTAGTCCTAGCTCTAGCCCTAGTCCTAGCCCTAGCTCTAACCCTAGACCTAGCATTACTACAACATACTATTTCATATAGTTTTTTCTTCACAATCAACAAGTTCAAGGCAGTAAAGGCACTCGGAGTGCCAGTCCTATGAGAGGAGTCCCAGTCCTAGGGCAAAATCTCCAGGGGGGAGGAAATATCCTTAGACCGGATTCTCCGGGGGAGGAGATTTTACCCGGAGTGAATATCCTATGACACCGGGCTGCATCCATGTTAATGCATGTGGCTCATGCAGCCATACATGCTGAACAATAACAAGAAAATTGTATCTGTTGGTATAATGAGTATAATATTGATGCTGCCTCTTATAATTTATCCCATGCAGCTGACAAAAGGCGTACCGACTTTGCTAGTCATCACTCCATGCATTCATCAAGCTTTTACCATATCATTAAATGTTGTGATATCTTCAACAGTGTGAACCAGCTCCTTAGCAGGAGAAGTGTTTTGTCCGAGTGTCCTGTCAGAATCAAGTTTGATGGGNCTCTAACAGCCATTCCATCTTGTTTGCGTTCTTTTTACGATTTAGCCATTCCTGTGTCTCATTACATTTCTAATGTTTTTTTTACTTGTGAGACACAGGAATGGAGCTATTCTTGAACGAACAAACTTGGTACCATTGTCTTCACGTGCTTTTGGTATCGTGTGCTCGAGTCTCCCGTTGAATGGCTAGATACAAGGAGAAAAGCGCTTCTCCGTATGGCAACCATTCATTTCTACATCATGCATAAATTCATAAGCTACTTGAAAAGTCAAATTGACGACCCTTTCCAGGTAGATAAGTGTGCGTTATTTGGAATCCAAATATTCGCTGCCTGCTTGCTTTACCTGAAGATTTCTGGTTGTGCTGGACTCTCTGTAACCTTTCAGTCTTCAATATTTAGAAGGTGAATAGACTAATGTGTTATGTAGTATTCATTATAAGATGAACAAAGCAATTAAATACAGCTCAGCCTCCTGAAATTACTTCAGTACTAATTAGCCTGAGCTCCATGCTGATCATTAGTGTACAAGTAACTACCATATACACACAAACTCGAATGTGATTTGTAGAATTATGAAAAAATTTGAACAAACAAGTAAAAAAAACATTGGAAATATAATGAGACATAGGAATGGCTAAATCGTAAAAAGAAGGCAAACAAGATGGAATAGCTGGCAGAGTGTGTAAAGAATTATTCCTATGGGCATCATGAGGGACTCAACATGGAAAGAGAGTACTTCATGCAGCCCACACAGGAAGAATTCGGCACACACTCTGCCAGCTATTCCATCTTGTTTGCCTTCTTTTAACGATTTGGCCATTCTTATGTCTCATTACATTTCCAATGTTTTTTTTACTTGTATTATGATAATCTAAGTCCTGATTCATCTCTTAAGAAAAGCAAGAGCATCCAGGTATAACAAAGTTCCAGGCAACTTGCATTTAATTCCAAATAATGCACACTTTTGTGTGTGGAAAGGGTGGTCAATTCGAATTTTCTAGAAGCTAATGCATTATGCACGAGTGTAGAAATTAATGGCGGCCATATGGAGGAGGCGCTTTTTGCCTTGTATCTACGTACTCAATGAGAGACGCTAAAAACCGATGGCAAAAGCGACTGTCCCAGAAGTAACGAAGTTCATTCGTTCAAGAATCAGCTTCTAAAAGTTGAGCCAAGATAGAAGAAGAAGAAGAAGAATAAGTAGAAGATGGAGAAATTTGGAGGTTTGGCATGTTGGTGTTTGTTAGGCTCATTGGAAGGAGAAAGAGCTAAATAGTAGCTTAAGAAGCCTTTTAGTGCTAAGCGCTCAGTTTTTGCAGAGTTATTCGCATGAATATTTGTATTGCGCTAATGGGCCATCCGTGCCATTCCTGTGTACCCAGTACTACCGTACTGGGAATATTCAGCCACACAACTACATGTGTATGTACCAATATAATGGGAATTTTTTGTGGGGGAAAATTTTTGCATTTTTGTCTTGAATAGAAATTTGCAGAGAAAATTTTTGGGAGTTGCGTCTCATGACGACCTCATACTTCACATATTACGTGGGGGAAATTTTTCCTGAAATGTTACCAAACAGCGAAATCTGTACAAAAAAATTTCTCCCACAAAAATTTCCTGGTAATTGATGAAGTAATATTATATTGAATATAGGTTATTCACTTAAGAGATAGGAAATATCTGATCATTTGGTAAAGACCACACATTACAAGAAAGCTTTGTACACAGCAAAGAGTATCTTAAAGGCACCACATCTACGTGAAGCAACACTGAATCAAGTAAAAGAATTGTTGCAACTGAATGCAAAATCCTTTGCAAGTGTGTTCCTCATCCTTCTGTACTGTGATCATTATTGCTTGATGGAATATCTGGTTTAAACTTAGAAGAGCTTGTGAAAGAATTGATTGAGAAAGCTCCTGTATTAATGACTGTAATCAACACTGCAGCTAGTTCTGGTAACCCTAGTCAGAATCTACTGGGGTGACACTAATTGCAGTAGCAGTATTGTTGAAATCAAGATGCAGGTATATGTGCAAGCCATGAAATTATCATTCACATTATCTCTGTGTATTCCCTGTACTGTAGTACTGGGTACACAGGAATGGCACGGATGGCCCATTACAAATTATGCGAATAACTCTGCAAAAACTGAGCGCTTAGCATAAGCTACTATTTAGCTCTTTCTCTTTCTAATGAGCCCAAAAACATGGCCTAAAACCATCGCAAAAGTAACAAACAAACATGCCAAACCCTTCTCCATCTTCATATTCTTTTTCTTCATCTATTTTGGCTCAACTTTTCTCAGAGACTATTCACTTTTACACAGCTCTATAGTAGTGTGTGCGCAGATAGGAAACTCAATTGGACATTTGCATGCACAAATGGTATACAAGCTTGTACACCACTAGTATGCAAACTGCATGTGCACCATTTGAGAAATGAACTCAATTTCCCAAGGAAGTGTATAAACATGTTACACTAAGAGTGAGCAGCTTGTCATACTTTTGCACATTTTCTTGCACACTATATGTTTGTCTCTACCAATATGTATACTATATGAACACCCACTGTATTTGCTGGTCTATCCACTAATCAAATAATATCATAATATTATTCATATTTTTAATGACAACAAATTGAGTTTTACAAGCATACAATGATTATGATATAGTTTCACAGCAACTATGTACAATAAATAGCAAGAATATAGAATAAGAAGAATAACAGGCACAAGGAGCCAAGTAGTGTCCATGGATTGAGTACATTACTGGTTCTCCGTATATTCTGCATAAAGAAATTACACAAAAATAATGCACACATTCACATGCACATTATCAAAATGAATCAGGCACACACATGTACACACACACACACACACACACACACACACACACCTGGATCAATAGTCCAAATTGGAGCATCATATGGTGGGGACTTTGTAGAAGGTGTACCTTCCTTTCGGACTTTTTTTGCCACAGTTCCACCTTCCTTCAAAACTTTCTCCTGATATCGCCCATCTAGCAGACTCATGAAATCATTGAGAGCTGTGCAAAAGCAAATCAAAGATTTAATCAACCACTGATAGGGAAGTACATGAGGCCTATATATGTATACCTCTTGATCGCCAGGGTAGTCTATGTTCAACAAGGCAGTTAGGATCATCCTGGTCATCACTTTCTTCTGTCATGAAGTCCAAGGACAACTGCTCCCAATGTTCTTCTTCTTGAACATTAATGACTGATTTGCGTTTTTCAAATTTCTAATAATTTTAAAATTAATCGATAAATTAATACATGAAATTGCATCAATTCACACGCTGCCTAAGCTTCTTTCTCTTAGCCTCCTTTTCTGCTCTTGTCATATTGTCCTCCTTGCCATCTGCCAACCACTGACGTCGAATGCTCTCATACTTACGCTTGATGGCAATTATAACGTTGAAATCATTGTGACATTTTGTACAAGTAGAGAGCGCAAATTGAGTTAGATTATACAAGTGAAAAAAACATTAGAAATGTAATGAGACATAGGAATGGCCAAATCGTAAAAAAGAAAGCAAACAAGAACGAATGGCTGTTTGAGTGTGTGCAGAAGCATTCCTGTGTGGGCTGCACCTAGTACTCTCTTCCCATGTTGAGTCCTTCATGTTGCCCATAGGAATAATTCTTTACACACTCAAACAGCCATTCGTTCTTGTTTGCTTTCTTTTTTTCTAATGTTTTTTTCACTTGTTTGTTCCCATTTTTCATAATTCTACATCACAGTTGAGTTTGTGTGTGTACAGTAGTTACGTGTATACTATTAGCATGGATATTATTAATCCATGTTATCTGTCTAATAGTCACTGCGAAGCAGGCTCAGGAGGCTGGAGCTGTATCTTACAAAATTTACTTGCTTTTCTCATCTTCTTATAATGACAACTATGTAACAAAGTAGTCTATTCACCTCCTAAATATTTAAGACTGACCCTGGTTACAGAGACTTCAGCACAACCAGAAATCTTCAGGTAAAACAGGCAGGGCAACGAATATTCGGATTTCAAATAACGCACACTTGTCTAACTGGAAAGGGTCGGCAAGTTGATTTCCACTGTAGCTAATGAATTATTAATGAGTATAGAAATGAATGGCTGCCATACGGAGAAGGCGCTTTTTGTCTTGTATCTAGCGACTCAGCTAGAGAGACGAATAACCGATACAAAAAGCACGTAAAGACAAAGAAACCAAGTTCATTTGTTCAAGAATCAGCTTCTGAAAGCGAGCGGTCTTTGAGAAAAGTCGTTCCAAGATAGAAGAAGAAGAAAAAGAAGAAGAAGAAGA